>CAUYPK010161800.1:0-87677 GCA_963574355.1 Loris lydekkerianus
CCTGCCACCCAAAAGAGGGGCCAAGCCTGCAGCACATGCTGGTTGGGAAAGTATTCAGAGACCTGAAGTTAAAACAAATGCAGCCAGCTCAGCACCCGTGGCTCAAGCAGCTAAGGTGCTAGCCACATAACACCTGAGCTGGCGGGTTCGAATCCAGCCCGGGCCCGCCAAACAACAATGACAGCTGCAACCAAAAAATAGCCGGGCATTGTGGCAGGTGCCTGTAGTCCCAGCTACTTGGGAGGCAGAGGCAGGAGACTCTCTTGAGGCCCAGGAGTTGGAGGTTGCTATGAGCAGTGATGCCACAGCACCCTAACTAGGGAGACAGCTTGAGGCCCTATCTCAAAAACAAATAAATAAATAAAGAGCAGCCACTCTCGCAGGGGTGTTTTATGTGCTGCTTCAGCAGCACAGGTATGGGCACAAGACTCTGCCCTGGTGGCGGGAGCTGGTGTACATGACCTGCAGCTCAGGGGCCCACACCCTCTGTAAGGCTCCATGCCCCGGTACTAGCAAGCCTGCTGCTTCTGAACACAGGCATCAGATGGAGAAACTGAGGCTCAGGCAGGTACAGTAACCAGCTCAGGTCACGCACTAAGTACTGAGTGTCCAGTCTCCCAAATCCCGGTCAGGGGACCTTTTTGCAAAGGATGGTAGCCCTATAGGGGTTTGGCCCTTCAGTGAAGTGGTAACTGAGCTGGAGGTCAGCCACAACAGGGCGCAGCAGGGAGCTGGGAGCAATAGGGAACATAGGGTCTGTGCCCCAAGAGCACTGCTCCCTCCTCTAAAGGAGGAGCTCTAGGGCCAGGCATGGTGGCTCAGCCTTTAATCCCAGCACTCGGGGTAGCTGAGGCAGGCAGATTGCCTGAGCTCAGGAGTTCAAGACCCCATCTCTACTAAATTAAATATATAAAAAAAATTAAAAATAAAGGAGGAGCTCTTGCTTTGTAGGAACACAACTGGTTACACATTTCATTCACCTATGTGCACCCATGCACTCACATACACACACCTGGGTGCACACACAGGCCTGCAAGGCGATATGTCTTCACCCTGTTCCCTGTCCCCCTGGCTGCCCATTCTGGCTAACACCAGCCTTACCAGCACCCATTTCAGCTTTCTCATGTGGCTGGTCACTCCTCAGCCCCAGCCAGGCTTGGAACAGGGTAGGTTAGTGAACTAGAGACCTTGGTCACTCTAGGTGGGCAGCCAGCTGGGACACTGACCATCAGATGTACCACACAGGCCCCTGTTGGCCCTGCTAGGTCCCTGACTCAGTGCCCTGCAAGGCTCCTGAGGCTGCTGAGAACTTTGAGCGTCCTGCACAGGGCAGGTCTGGACTTAGAGGGACTTCTCCCTGCCAAGATCAGCAGCAGCCTGGCACCTTGACCCTGAGAGGCCATGCATGACAAGGAAGGCTTGGCAGGTGGGGCTAGGGAGACCAAGCAAGGTGTTGGTGTTTTACAGGCATTTGCATCGCAGGCAACAAGACCCCAGATCCTCTGGTGGGGGACCCTGGGGCCCAGGGAGGGCTTGGAGAATGGCTATATACCTGGGTTGGAGCTGTAGCCCTGGAGTTCCAGAGGACTCCTCTGTATTCTGTCTTTGTTTGGGAGCCGCTGCAGAGAAGAGCTGGGTGTCACCTTACAGTGGGTCCTGGGGGGCTGCCTGGGGTCAAGGCCCAGCCCTGCCCCTTGGGCTCTGCAACCCTGCACCCTTCCATTTTCCTGGAAAGGAGCAGTGATACTGTCCACCTCAGGGGACAGCTGTGTGCCAAGGATTAAGCCTTTGCCTGCCTTTTTCTGCCAGTGCCATAGGGACACAGCCTCCTGGGGCTGCCCTGGGCTCAGCCAGTCTATCCTGGAGTGTGATGCTGTGCTGCAGTCATGTGTGGCTGAGTCGCCTGTATCAAGTTACAAGGTTCCTAAGCCTCAGCTTTCTGATCTGCAGTGGGGCTGTTGTGAGCAAGTGGGGTTCCGCATAGCAGCACTGGCTGGGAATGCTGCCTGTCACTCTCTGAGATGTTCCCATCACTGCTGGCCAAGGCAGCCTGGTGCCACTGCTGCTGTCTTGCCCACTGAAGCCCTAAAGAGGCCCCCCCAGGCCACAGTGGTCCATTTACACCCCCTTGGGGAGACCAGCTCATGGGTCAGTTTGGGTTGAGTATGCTCCTGGGTGGCTGGGGCTGTCCCCTCCTGCCAGGAGGGCGGGGTTGGTAGGTTTGTGGACACTCTTCCCAGGCTGACCCCATGACGGCAGCACCAAATCTGGCCTGTCCCAGGCTGTGCCTGCCTCCAAGTGCTTGCTAGAGATCACCAGCCCCTTTCCTCATGTACAAAGAATTTCCCAGCCACTGCAGCTGGAACTTGTCTCCTGATGGGTCGTTCCGAGGGAAACCAGCATCTCCTCCTGCAGACATGTGCTGGCGTCCGGAACCCCCAATCCTCCTGCTCTGGCTTGGCTTCTTTTGGAGAGGAGATAAGGGGCTCTTGGCATTTCTCAGGCTGAAGAACCACCGCAGGCTTGCTGACAGGGAGGCTCCAGAGGCAGCCCCAGACCCCGGGCCCAGCCTTCCCCTCCCCGAAGGCCCCTCCTTTCCCCTTCCTAGACAGCCCAGGAGCGAAGTGCTCAGAGGTTCCTGGAGTGCAGCAAGGGCTCCCTCCTGGGGGGCCACCATCTCCCATCAGAGCCCCTGGAACTGGGCTCAGCCAGGGAGGAGCAGACATGTTCTCTCCTGACTGTGTTGCCACATTTTGATGGCAGCAGCATGGACCAGGCCTGGGACACAGGGAGAGCAGATGTGGCCTTCTGAGTCTTTGTGAGAAGGAGCTCACTGGGGGTGAAGTTTGTGCAGAAAGGGCCAGGAGTTCTGACAGGGATTTACAGGGGTTCTGACAGAAAGTCCACGCAGCCTTGACACCTCTGGTGCAGCTCTGCACACTGGCTGGGGTCCCTTCCTGCTTTTGAGGTCGGAGGTTACAGACAGAGCCATATAGGCTGCTTCCATGTTTTAAAAAGTGAAAAACTTGGGTGATGCCTGTGGCACAAAGGGGTAGGGCGCCGGCCCCATATGCTGGAGGTGGCAGGTTCAAACCTAGTCCCAGCCAAAAACTGTAAAAAAAAAAAAAAAAGTGAAAAACTTTATGTAAAAATCTAGATTTCTTTTCTTGCAAGTAAAATATATAGCCAGTTGTGACCACTCTAGGTGTTTCTACAAGGCAAAAGCCCCTTGGGGTCTGTGTGTAAGCGTGGGTCTGCTTGCATGTGGGCGTGTGTTCACGTGTGTGTGCATATGGCTGTGAGGAGTGTGCCCGCACACGCTCAGCACTCCCAGACCTGCACCCCACAGGTGAGAGTGCTTACACAGAAATCTGAACCAAGGAGGCTGCACACCTCCTTTTCATTTTTTTTTTGTTGTCCTTTTTCGAGACAGAGTCTTACTATGTCACCCTCAGTAGAGTGCCATGGCATCACAACTCACAGCAACCTCAAACTCTTGGGCTCAAGCATTCTCTGGCCTCAGCCTCCCAAGTAGCGGGGACTACAGGCACCCACCATAACACCCGGCTATTTTTAGAGATGGGGGTCTCACTCTCACTCAGCCTGGTCTCGAACCTGTGAGCTCAGGCAATCCACTCACCTCAGCCTCCCAGAGTGTTGGGATTACAGGCGTAAGCCACCGCGCCCGGCCAACTTTTCATTAATTGTTTAAGGGAGAAAAGGTTCCCTCATTGGTCAGGCCAAGCCAAACCCCGAGAGCTGCAGCCAGGCACAGTGGCTCACACCTATAATCCCAGCACTTGGGAGGCTAAGGCAGGTGCATTGCCTGAGCTTGGGCGTTCAAGACCAACCAAGAGCAAGACTCCCGTCTCTAAAAAATAGCTGGGCACTGTGGCGGCCTCCATGTAGACCCAGCTACCTGGGAGGCTGAGGCAAGAGAATCGCTTGAACCCAAGAGTTTAAGGTTGCTGTGAGCTGTGATGCCATGGCACTCTACCAAGGGTGACCAAGTGAGACTCTGTCTCAAAAAAAAATGTTATTTCCCCTTACATTTATATTTCTAGATTATCTATGTATTCTTTATTCTTGTGGAAAAAAAACAAAAAGTTAAAAGATGGAAATAAAGGCACACATCCTTCTAGCCCCTCAACCAGTCTTTTAATCCAGTCTTTTTGATGCTTTCAAAACCCTTTTAACTTCCCTGGATTTTCATCTCAGATCCTCTCTGCCAGCTGGAGTGGGGCTGATGCTTTGACGCTCCCTGAAGTCTGTACATTGAACAGACACAATTGGAACGCGATAAACTGCTTGCAGCCGGGAAGCCTGGCCGCCCCACTCACAGAGCTCCTGGGCTAGTCCTCCACCACGGACCCTGGCAGGAAGAAAGGACGGTGCCGACAAGGGCTGGGAGGCTCCTCCTTAGAGCACCCAAGACATCCACTCAGCCCAGGTCCCCTCCAAGGGGTGACCGAACCCCTGCAGGGCAGACTGCTTCAGGAAGACAAGGAAGAGGAAGGGGCTGGAGGCTGCCGCTCCCCAGGGCTCTCCACGGGATGGGTGTGGAACAGGGAAGAAGCAAAGGAGGGGGCAGGCCGGAGGAGGGGGAGACAGAGGGAAGAGGGAAATCGTACAGAGGAGAGCAAAAGAGAAAGTTTAAGGGGGGTAGAATGGAGAAAAAGAGGGTTCCGGGTACCAGGCAAAGCCATCCCCTGCCACCAGAGCCTGTGCCAGGGTGAGGTAAGATACTCCCTGGCTCAAGGCACCCCCAAAGCTAAGCCTGTCCTGAAATCCCCAGGAGGTTGGGTTGCTGAGGTCTTGGTCAGGGGCCTTCCTCCTGGAGAAGCCAGGCTAGCTCACTTAGCACCCCTACTCTCCCACCCCACCCGCGCAATCAGTGCCACTGTGATCCTCCTCAGCCCTTAGCTGCACCAGGCCTTGGGCAGCCTCTGGGGATGTCCTGGGGCCAGAGAGCTCTCCCCTGCTACGAGCATAAATCAATCAGGGTGTGCATGTCCAGCACCCCCCAGGCTCTGGCCAGTCCTGCTCAGGTAGCCAGGAGGGGCTGCTGTGGGAAGGACCACCCAGAGAGGCTTCTCAGGAGTGAGATGACACCAAGAACATGTCCCCATTGTCCCATTGGCCTCCTGTCCTGGCCCTGAAGCTGGCCACTTACCCATTACAGAAGGGTACCTCTCTGTAGATTCAGGGACCACATGAGACATAGGGCTGCAACTGATGGGAAGTGGATTATACCCCACACCCTGGCCTGTCCCAGAATGGCACCCACACACAGGGTCTTAGAAGCAGCCAGCAACAAACCTGCATCCAGTATACAGAAGTTCCCCCTTTGCCCTGGGGGCACCATGAGGCCAGACTCTGCTCCTCACACCATTCGGCCTTACTGAGACATGTTGGTGCCCATCCTGAGACTCTGAGCCCAGGGAAGGGGACTTTGAGCAGGAGGTGACAGCTCAGCTGGGGTGGCCCAACACACACACCAGCAAGGGACCATGGTTCCCAGAAACCCCACGAAAGGACATCTGTGCACACAGGAACGTGGGGCATCTCAGGAAATCCCCTCCCAGTGGCTACAAGGGAGGCCCCAAGGAGCAGAGCCTGCTGATCTCCTGGCCACCATGGCTGTGCATAAAGGTCCCTCCGAAGCCATTTTGTTCCTTGTTCTCAGCTGGCCCCCACCAGGCCTGTCCACCTCGCTGACATCACACACAACCACTAGGGCTGCAAGAGAGCAGGATGCATCACTCCCAGGGTGGCCTGTGGTGGGCACCCAATGAACAGCCACCAAGCAACCAAAAGTAACCAGCAACGCTATCTCACTGAGACTGAACAGGTAACTGCACTCTCAGTGAGATAGCGTTGCTGGTTACTTTTCTTATAAACGGAATTCCCAGCCCCAAACAACCTTGGTTGCTTTTTACTTTTGTTAATAAAAGGTATGTTTTTGCGTGCTATAAGCTTCCCACACTCCAGCCTTGCCTTAATGCCAGTCCTTGGGTGGGTGGGGTGTGGGACAGAGGCTTCAAGCAAGTCATTTTCTGGCAAAAAACAGGGAGAGAGAAGATGAACAGCTGTCCGAATCCTGGGCAACTCGGGAATGAAGCCGTGACCCAGGAGGGCCGCCAAATTGAGGCTCTGCCTGTTGCAGGGAGGCCCCCTGGCTGAGGATTGACAGGGACACCACACTCAGCCAAGTGTCAGGGACCCCCAGCCATGAGGGAGCAGGAACCCCTAGCATCATCCAAGGGCAGGCTGGGGACTCATCTGACCCCACCATCACCGACACCAGTGGCCAAATGAGACCCAGCTATTCTCCTGCCCCAGCCTGGTTACCACACATCTTCAAGCCTGCAGTCACTCAGGATAAAGCAATACTCAGCCAGCAGAGCGGAGCCGTCTTGTCTGTCCATCTGTCTGTGCTCCCCTGGGCTCAGAAAGCCAAGTAGCCCTGTGCTCATCTCTCCTCCCCAATGAGTGGGCAGGCCCTGAGTGTCCTTCCACTGTGTCCAAGAACCCCGTGCACCCCACCTTGCTCCCCACCGTCAACTGTGGGTCCCACCCGCCTTCCCTGGAAGGTGTGCCTGGCGAGGCCAGTGCTATCCCAGCACGCACAGGACATTTGCTAGCACCACATTTCAGGGGACCTCAAATGTAATTATATCCTTCCCACAAACAAGCTCACTCTGAGTTCCTGCCCAGAAGACCCCTCTCTGAGCCAGTTGTCCGGCAGTATCCTGCCACGTTGAATGCCGAGCAATGTCACCAGGGACCTTTGAAAACAGATTCAGTTACACACATGATATGTCTCCCACTCTCCTTTTCTCAGCAGCGACTCAAGCCGTCCGGGTCACCCACAGTGCAGGCTGTTTATAAGGCTGGCGCTTCCCATTTGCAGGAGCTTGCTGACGCCTCTAAGGGGAAGCCTGGCCAGGGTTTGTGAAGGTGCTGGGGCTCCCACCCACCTCACAGACCCTGTAAAGGGCCCAGCCTTGGGCCCTCGGCAGGGGACAAGGAGCAGGCAGCCAGCGGGAGCTGACAGAGGCATTAGAGCCAGCAGGGCAGTGCCCAGGAGCTGTAGGAGGTAATGTCAAAACCATCTCAGCTTCTGCCCAGCCGTGGCCCTTGCACAAGCCACTTCTGTCCTAGCCTTTGTTTTCTTGTCCATGAAGTGAGTGTGAGATTCACCCACCCCACGAGACAGCTGGGAGGTTTCAAGGAGTTAAAACAGGCCAAGTTGCTGAGCTGTGCCAGGCACGTGGGGACACTCAGAAAATACCAAGGTGGGATCCCAGGACCACCTGTTGGAGCAGCCACAGGCAGAGAAGGGACATTAGGGAACAGTCACTGCCCTTAGAGCCCAACCCAGGCACACTCAGTCAGCACCAATCAGAGGGCAGTAAACCTGAGCCTGGCCATGGTCCTGTAGAAGGGCACACTGAGCTCAGAATGAATCCTGGCAGCCCTGCAGCACTCCCAGTCCAGCGCCCCCAGGCTCCCTAGCCCTTCCCAGTCAGGACCACCCCGGGGGTGCCCCTCCCTGACCTCCCTCTGCACTAAGGAATTCTACAGTGGAGTCACACCTGTCAGGGAAGTCCTGGAGTCCTGCTTTTGGACCTCAAGGGGCAGCAAGGCCCTGAGGACACTCTCCTGCAGGGGGAGGAGGGGGGAGAGCAGCCTTGGGCAGTAGGCAGGGAGGGGCTACTATTGGCTTTTCCCTGCCCTGGGGGCTAAGGGCATGGGCAATCCCTGAAACAACTGCTGAGGATGCAGACCTCCACCCTGCTGACTACGGCCCCCAGGGCACAGGTCCTCCCTCCTTCTGACCTCCCAGCCCAGCCCATGGGCAGCAGAGTGAGGCCCACTCAGGCCCTGACACAGCCTCCCCACCTCCTTCCCTGTTCTGGGGCCCCTCCCACCTTCAGGGAGGGACAAGGACCGGGATTGGGCTGGAGGAGAGTGGGCCCAGCCCCAGGCCTACAGCCCTGTGCTCAGAGGCCACTTCTTAAACAGGGTGTCTCCCCAGGCTGGACGGAGGCCTGAGCTTAAAGCCCCAACGGGGCCACAATCAGTGTCCTCAGAGACCAACAAGCAAGGAGTATGGGCTACAGGAACTGCTCCCAGCAACCAGGAGGGATTGTGGCCAAGGCACCCAAGGAGATACCAGGTCCATCTGAGAGCTGGTCCAGGGCTCTGACACCCTGTCCCCTAAACAATGGGACTGTTTTCCTTCCTATCTGCAGGTGTCTGAGTCAAGTGTTAGCTAGCTGCAGAGTGAGAGGGGAAGGCTGTGGTCAAGTGGCCTCACTTCCCTGCCAGGCTGCTCAGCACCCCCACCCCCATGCAGCCCAGGAATCAGGGAACTTGACCCTGCACCAGCCCTCTCGTGGGGTGCAGGGGGGTCCCCACCTTGAGGTGGCTAGGCCAGGTAGACATCCCCTCCTGCATGACCCTGGCAATCTAAATACCCTGCCCGTGGGGCCCCTGGGCACAAAGTTCAGTGCTCCCCACCTGGCTGCCGCTGAGCTCCCAGGGTTCCCCTCAGCAATCATTTGCTCCATCCACATCCCATTGTGTGCTTAGTCCCACAAGTTCCTCCCAAAAGCCACTGTGAGGAGTAGGCACTACTGTAACCCTCTACCCTACTTTACAGATAAACAGGGGCACAGAGAGGAAAGTAACTCGCCCAAGGTCACACAGCCTTGAGATGGAAAACTGAGCCAAGAGAAGGTCTGACTGTGTCCAGCTAACATTCTGCGGCTCCTGAAGCTGGGGGGTGGGGCATGGGGCTGGACTTCTGCAGAGAGCACAGGACAGGAACACACAGTCTGTCCACACAAAATGATGAGGCACAAGGGACATGCAAGATGGGCCTTGAGGGATGTGTAGGAGTTTGGCAAGTAGAGAAGAGGGCAAATGAAGGGCCCTCCAGTCAAGATGCAGCATGTGAAGAGGGGAAAGGAAGGCTTGCTGCTGGTTGGGGCAGCAGGGCTTGGGGACATCTGCCTCAGGAGCCAGCTCCCTCCCTTGGGCCCAGTGAACCTGGAGTGGAGAGTGGAGAGAAGGGTGACAAGGAAACAGAGGTGACTCTGGGGACAAGGACCTCTGTCCAGCCTGGTGAGACACCCTGTCCTCAGAGGCCAGGCAGGGGAGGGGCCTAGGCTTTGAGGTTCGAGCTGAGGCTTTTCCTTTTGGCTCAAGAAGAATGAGCCTGTGAAGGGGCCAGATTCTGTCACAGAGAACCAGTGTCCACCCCACCCTGTCAATGTGCCAGGGCCACCTGGTTTATGTCCCACCGGGGGAGGCTACTGCACATTCAGATGGCATCTAGTGCCAGGCAGCCCCAGACACCCAGCAGACTGCCATGTGCCTGTCCACCTTAGAAGGGTAAATCACCTGCCCTCCAGGGAAGCCAAGCATCTGAAGGTTCTGCTCGCTGCCACCCCCTTCACCCCACATATTCTCCAGAAACACCCCCCACCTTTTCATTATAAATATAATACACATCCGTTTGAGAGATTTGTTAATAGAGAAGATGCGACCAACTGCTATCACCCAGAGATTCTCTCCTGGTGTCTATTTCTTGTTTTTTTTAATTACCTTATTTAATTGCTAGCTGTGTGGCCTTGGGCAGGCTAGCTAACCTCTCTGTGCTTTGTTTCTCCATTTGCAAATAGGAATAACATCTATTCATAAGACTGACAGGCAAGGTTGGTGTTCCTATTCCAGGATTTTTGAGAGAGTCTCACTGCTCCGGCGTCATAGCTCATAGCAACCTTAACTTCCTGGACTCATTGAATCCTCTTGCCTCAGCCTCCTGAGTAGCTGGGACTGCAGGCACCTGTGACCACAGAATCCATCCTTCCCTTCCTCCCAGAGGCCTTGGATTACAGGTGTGACCCACTGCTCAGCTGAATGTAGATTTTATTGCAAGTGAAATGTACAAATCCCTCTCCCTTGGGCCCTGGCAGGATCCCACCTCTCCTGTGGGTTTTTGTTCTCTAGACTTTTTTTTTTTCTTTTTTTTTGAGATACAGTTTCACTTTGTCATCCTAAGAGTGCTGTGTTATCACAGCTCACAGCAACCTCAAACTTGGTCAGCCTCCGGAGTAGCTGGGACTACAGGTGCCACCACAACGCCCGTGTATTTTTAGAGATGAGGTCCTGCTCTGGCTCAGGCTGGTTTCAAACCTGTGAGCTCAGGCAATTCACCCACCTTGGCCTCCCAGGGTGCTGGATTACAGGCGAGAGCCACTGCGACCGGCCTTTTCTGTAGACTTTTTTATTTTTATTTTTTGGCAGTTTTTTGCTGGGGCTGTGTTTGAACCCGCCAACTCCGGCACATGGGGCCGGCTCCCTACAGCTTTGAGCCACAGGTGCCGCCCTCTCTAGACTTTTTTAAGGGAGATGTCAGCCCCTAGCAAGTCAGGAGTGTCCCCCATTTCACTTTCCATTCCCAGTGCCACTCGGTCCTCGCCCGCTTCAGTGAGGCTTTCTCAACCCCTGGTTCAGCCGAGCAGGCAGAGCTGCCTCTGCCGCTGACCTTGGCCTTCCTCGCGGCCCTGCTGGAGCCCTCTGAGAAAGAAGGAACCACAAACGAAGTCTGAAGAGTGGGGCGAGGGGGACCCTGGTGGGGACCTCCCCAATTCCGGGGAGAGCAGAAACCACGGGAGCCCTGCTGGGATCGGGAGAAGACGGAGGAGGGACAGCAGGCGGCTGTGGAGGGAGGGGCTGGGACCCGGGAAAGGGGGTAACCCAAGGTCACATAGTTCCCTGTCCCAGTGGGGCACGCTGTCCCCTTCCCAACCTTCTGCTCTGCTCTGCTCTGCGCAGGGTCCGGAGCCCACCCTGGAACCGGGGAGGCCTGAGCCTGCCCCGACCCTCGGCGCCTCCACCCACTCCGGGCGCGTCGCCTCGCGCGGGCCGAATCCCCAACTGCTGCGGGCAAGGGGAGGCAGGCGAGGAGCCCCCGCGCCCGCGCCAGAGAACCGCAGGCTCGCGGGTCGCCTAGCGCCCCACGCCGCAGTGTCCTGGAGACTCCCACGACCGAGGCCTTTCAGCTCCGACCCCTCACTGCCCCCACAGCTGCCCACGGCCGCCGACCCACTTCCCCAGGCCTCTGCCGTTCACCAGGGAAAACATTCAGCTCCTCAGCTCTGCACCCTGGGCCGATTTCAGCTGAGGGCCTGTTTCTGCAAACGAAAAACGCACATGGCCCCAAGCCCTGCTACCACGCTCAGCCCGATTCAGCATTGCCGGGGAATGCTGTGTCCCCTCCATGTGCGGGGTGGGGGGCGGTTGGTCACCCGGAAGCCCCTTCCGCCCCAGGGCTGCGACCATCGGGCCGCCGGGGAGTGCAAGGGAGTCACGGTTCCAACGCCGTGGAAGAGACTCTTCCAGATTCCCCCAGGAGTAGCGTGAAACTCTCGCCAAGGGCTGGGGCCTTGGGAGCTGAAGCACAGCCGGAGGGCACCTGTAAGCCTTGCGGGCGCCTCTGCCGGGAACCCTGCTACAGCGGCCCCGCTTGCTCAGAATTTGACGAGATCGCTGGGCTCCGCTGGACTTCAGCGGGAGGTGACCGGTAGTACACCCAGTCTGAGCCCAGGGACTCGGCCAGGCGATCTCAAGGGAAGCTAGATCACTGCGCTGGGCCCCAAGTTCAAGCGCACAACCAGGGTGCCCACAGGGCTCCACCTCCTTGTCCGTAGGTGAGGCCAGGCCAGGGTCATGGATTCAACCATAGAACGGGAAACCAGCCACTAGGCCTTCCTAGGGTGGGAGTCCCCGGCAGACGAGGAGGGAGGGGTGGAGACAGCCGAAATCAGGAACAAAATTATGGAAGTCTCCGAGTCCCGACTGCCCTGGGGCCCCCGGAGACCTCGGCCCTCTGTGCGCCGACGTTGGTCGTGTCTCAGCGCTGGGTGACCCTTGCGGTGTGCCCAGATCGAGAGTCCCCAAAGCTGGGCCTGCTGGGGTCACGTGGCTCCAGGGCCGGAGCCCCTGAGCTGACCCCGCGGGGAAGGAGGGCGGGCGGGGAGGGAAGGGGCGGCGCGCGGCAGTACAGGCCGGGGCGGGGCGACTCCGAGGGGAGGCTGGATCGCCCGGGATTCCCTGCAGAGCCGCCTTAGCCCCCGGCTTCTAGTCTCCCTGCGGCCGTCGCTGACCCACTGCACCCGCCGCGCCCTTCCAACCCGCCGGTGAGTGCTTGAACCGAGGCCACAGCGTCGCTCCCCTCGGTCCCTCACCAGCTTGGCGAAGCCCTGGCCCCGCGATGTCCCAAGCCCAGTCCTTCCCGGCCCCCACCGAGCCCACCCCGGCGACCCGCGAAGCCGGGCCAGTGGAGGAGGTGGGCTTGGCGTGGAGGCCACACGGGGAATGCTGTGCTGGTCGCTCGGGATCGTTCCTACCCCGACGGTTCTGGGACCTGGCTGGAGAACGCCCCGGATGCGGAGTGGGAAGCGCAGCCGGAGCGACGGCACCTGCCCAGCACGAGCTCGGGAGCTGGCTGGGCGCACACCGCGGCGGTGGCGCTGACGTCGGTCCCTTTTCCCTGCAGGTTAAGACTGCGCGCAGGACTATGTACCAGAGTTTGGCGCTCGCCGCCAGCCCCAGCCAGACCTCTTACGCCGACTCGAGCGCCTTTCTGCACGCTCCGGGCTCCAGCTCCCCGATGTTTGTGCCGCCGGCGCGCGTCCCTTCCATGCTGCCCTATCTGCCGGCGTGTGAGCCGGCCCCGCAGCCTCCCGCGCTCGCTGCACATCCCGGCTGGGCGCAGGCAGCCGTGGCGGACTCCTCGGTCTTCGGCTCCGGCAGCCCGCACCCGCCCGCCGCGCAGCCGCCCGGAGCCGCCGCCTTCTTTTCTCACAGTTCCCCGGGGCCCGGCAGCGGCTGCAGCTCGGGGAGCCGGGACGGCAGCACCTACCAGGGCGCGCTGCTGGCGCGAGAACAGTACCCGGTCCCGCTTGGGCGGCCCGTGGGCGCCTCGTACACCCCCGCCTACCCGGCCTATGTGAGTCCAGACGTGGCCCCGTCCTGGACTGCCGGATCCTTCGAAGGCAGCGTCCTGCACGGCCTCCAGGGCCGCAGAGCCGCTTTCGGTGAGTACGGGGGTTGGGGGGCAGCTGCACTGACTGGGTCCCGAGCGCTCGCTGAGTCCAGAGCGCAAACCCGCACCCTGCGAAACGCTTCCCGGCCTCGGCCCGCGACGGGGCTTCCAGGCCAGGCTGGACTGCAGCAGCTCTGGCTCAGAACTCCAGGGACGTGTAAACCTCGGGGTGACAGCTTCTGCACGACCTCGCCCTCCACCAGGACGAGAAGCATGTGTTCATAATTCTTTATGAACGTGTTAGTAAGGAAAAGGCACCTATTTCTGCCTGCCATTCATCCGAACCCAAAACAGCATTCTGGATTGTGCCAATTTGGAATCGAGGTCTTAAATGTTTTTCATGTCAAGTTTTGGAGATGATTTTTGTAAAGTTGAAAATGCCAGTTAAGTACCTGCTTTCAATCGCTCCCGGAGTATAAATGTGGATAATCCGATTCCAGGCCTGTAATGCGGAGGAATTGCTCCTCCCGGTTTCTGAGCAGTTTGCCCAAGGTCACTCCTCTGAGTTTGCGGCCCGCAGGGCCCCCCTGGGCTACCCCTCGGCCCTCCAGGCCTGGCACCTTTTGGACCCTCACCGCCCCCCCCCCCCCGGTGGCGCGCAGGAAGCGGACCCAGCCGCTGCAGCGGGGTCCCCTGCCCCTGCATGGCGCCCACTCCGTCCCCACCCTGCGCCCCGGGTCTCCCGCGAGACGCTGACGCCTGGCTTAGCCTGGGAGGGGCCAGGGAGACCTCCAGCCCTGCTTCCGCTGAGCCATCCTGCCTTCAGAGGAAGGGAAATGGCTGGGAACCCAACAGACCTGTCAGGCCCTCCTGACCTTGTAGGATATCTGGGGATCTGGCTCAAACTCACAACTTACCACTCCAGCCAATGGGTTTAGCACAGGCCCCTCCTGGATAAGACCCCGTCAGCCGCCTCTCCACTCCCTCCTGTGGATTCTGATGCTGGCCCAGCAGGTGGTAAGTGTGGAGGCTGGTACCCGACCCTGGTCAGAGAGGGCCAGCTCAGAGCATCCACCCACTGTCTCTGTGTTTGCTCCCCCCTTACAAAAGCAACCCAAATGAAGTTTCCAGTATATAAGTTTTAAAAAGACTAACTAAATACTTTTTTTTTTTTTAATTTTACTTTAATATTTTACAATTATTTTGTTTTTGGAGACAGTCACTCTGTCACCCTGGGTACTTAAAGACGGGGTCTCATTCTTGTTCAGGCTGGTCTTCAACTCCTAAGCTCAAGCAATCCACCCACCTCAGTATCCCAAAGTGCTAGAATTACAGGCATGAGTAAATAAGTTTTTAAATAAAACAAGTATAATACGCAAAAGCAGGGAGTGGCCAAGAGGCCCACAGGCTGCCTGTCCCTTCAGTGTCCGACTTCTTAGAGGAATTCCCTGGCGAGGGTCGAGAGTGCGTCAACTGCGGGGCTCTGTCCACACCACTGTGGCGCCGTGACGGCACTGGCCACTACCTGTGCAACGCCTGCGGCCTCTACCACAAGATGAACGGCGTCAACCGGCCACTCGTGCGGCCCCAGAAACGCCTGGTGAGTGCAGCCCCAGGAGCCACAGCCAGGACAGGGTTGGGGAAGGCACAGTTCCTCAGGCACACACTGCAGCCACACAGGGGTGAGAGCAGGGGCTGAGGGCTGTCGGTGAAGACTCTGTGGGGCCACCCACTCAGACTTGGACCCAACAGAGCTGCTGCTCTGTGTTCAGGGGGGTGCAGCCTTGTGGGACCTGGGGGGCTCTGCCCCAGGGTCTCCTGCTGTCCGAGACCCTGTCCAATGATGGGGCTTGAGGAGAAGGCGGCTTTAGGTAGATACTTTGTTGGGGGGCCACTTTCTACCCGGCTTCGGACACCAGGAGGGAGACTACTATGCGCTTGTTCCCTGCCTCATTGGGTAGAACTCGTTTTCACTTTTGGCTCCTCCTGGTTTGTGGCTGAGTTAGGGGTGAGAGACTCGGGAACCCAGACTTTTGCCCTGGGCAGGGCACAGTCCCAGAACCTGCCCAGAGGTTGTTTAGAATTACTTTGTTCTGTGCCATTTCCCAGGCAAACCTTACATTGGAGTGATTTTACAAACAAGAGTGCAATGTTGATGTGTCTGCAAGTTTTCTAAAGTTAAGGAGGCCACAGTGCCCACCACCCGCTGAGGTCCAAGCAGGGATATGTTCCTGGTTGCAGCCAGCCCTCCTTTAGAGGGACATGTGTTGGCCAGGAGGAGGGCTGGTCCTCCTGCTGTTCTGCTGTTGCCATTCTGGGCTGTGCTAACTGGTGGCTACAGGACACCGCACTGTCTGCAGACTCTGCTGGGAATCTGTGGTCCCAGGTGGCTGGGAGACCCAGCCCCGTGATTTGAGGTCCTTGACAGGGCTAGGGGAGGCAGGCTTGGCAGTTGAAGGGCAGTGCTATTCCTCTTCTTGAAGCTGGCCTAGGGTCCCAACCTCCATGGAGCCACTCTGTGCCTTTCCGAGGGAGAGGTGCCCCAGGGCCATCACCCCTCAGCACAGTTTCCACCATCTGTCCTATAGTTGTGCCTGGGGCCCAGTAATGTGCCCCAGCTGGTATGCGCACCCAGCTGGTATGCAAAGGTCCCTCACTGAGGGGGAAAACAAGGTTACAAGGGAGCAGAGAACTGTCCCAGGCCCTGAGCTAGCCCATCCTCCCCGCTTCCTCCCACCAGCAGGGTCTAACTCAGCAGAAGATCCCAACTGGGGCCCTAGCTAAGCACTGAGGGCAGCAGAACCATCCCCTCGAGGCACCATGTGCTCCCCTTGCAGCAGCCCCTGCCCTCCCCACAGCCTCTGCTCTCCCCTGGGTCTTGTAGCCCAAGTGCCGCTATGTCCAACTGGCCCCCAGGCCCTGGGCTACAGCATCTCATGGAGAGTCCCCAGCTTCCTGAGCCTTGGTCTCACCTGAGAGGTGGGGAATGAATTCAGAACCGTCCTGCCGTGTTCAGAAGTTAAATTAAACACCCGGAGCCAAGTGTGTAGGCAGGCCTTGGCTCTGAGGACAGCTGAGGCAGGGGCACTTGGCCTCGGGATCTCTCCATTTCCTGGCCTTGGGGACACAGACTCAGCTTTGGGGATGCCTCCTGGGGAGGGATCCCTACTTACTTACCCATTTCTTTTTTTATATATTTTTTTAATTTTTATTTTATTTTATTTTTTGGAGGCTGAGTCTGACTATGTCATCCTCAGTAGAGTGCTATGGCATCACAGCTCACAGCAACCTCAAACTCATGCGCTTAAGCGGTTCTCTTGCCTCAGCCTCCCAAGTAGCTGGGACTACAGGAGCCTGCCACAATACCCAGCTATTTTTTGTGGCAGTTGTCATTGTTCTTTAGATGGCCCAGGCCGGATTCAAACCCGCCAGCCTCAGTGTATGTAGCTGGCGCCATAACTACTGTGCTACAGGCACTGAGCCATGATGTGATTTTTTTTTTTTTTTTTTTTGAGACAGAGTCTCATTATGTCACCCTCAGTAGAGAGCCATGGTGTCACAGCTCAGAGCAACCTCCAACTCTTAAGCTTAAGCGATTCTCTTGCCTCAGCCTCCCAAGTAGCTGGGACTATAGGTGCCCGCCACAACACCCAGCTATTTTTTGTTGCAGTTGTCATTGTTGTTTAGCAGGCCCGGGCTAGGTTCAAATGTGCCAGCCTCGGTGTATATGGCCAGCACCATAACCACTGAGCTACAGGTGCCAAGTTTTACCTACACATTTCCCTATAGCCACAGGCTCTGGAGGGTGGAGATGACCTGGTCACTGCTGTGCCCAGGTCCCCCAGACCCGAGCTGCCCCCTCCTGTAAGTGACCACAGACATCCTAGAAGCTGAGGACACAGGAAAGTAACAAAAAGGCGGCCACCCTGTGTCCTCCCATCAGAAGCCCTGTAGCTCTGGCCTCTGCTGTAGGCTCCTGTGTGACCTGGAAGTCTGGCCAGGGGACGACAAGGAGGAAAGCTGCCAGTCCCCACCCCACTGCCTCCTCACCCCTGCAACTCCCTCCCCACGCATCCATGTGTGTAGACGTGGGCAGGCCTGTCTGAGACCCGAGCAGCCCACACCCCCGAACACTGGAGCCCAGGCTGAGCCTGCAGCCTGGCAGCCAAGGTCAGTGCACACAGCAGGCCCTGGCCCAAGGCGGGCTCTGGCGCCAGCTCTGGGAGGCAGCCGGTGTTGTGAGGGGCCCAGTGTCCTTTGCCACTGAGCAAACCTGGCCCTTGCCTGGCTTGGGACTCCCGATACCATTTGATCCCAAGTTTTCCTTCTTTCTTAGCACTGCTCAGGCTCAGGTCCCCAAGCCTTTTTGCCTTCACTTGATAAGGGACAGGGACACTTCATCAAGTTGTGTGTGCTGCATCCCCCTCTGAGAGGGAACTGGTGAGAATTGAAGATACTCTTGCCACTTGATGCCCCAGGCTCAGAGTCCTCAGGCACCTTGGCCTCTGCGTGTCATCCACCAATCTCATATAATGGGCATCAGGCCAGAGAAGACCACTCCACAGCACAGGCCACTTGTCACCTGCTGCTTTCACTTTCACGTGTCCCCTACTTGTGCTACCTCTCCCCTCCAAGCCAGGCTTGGGGCTGTCCTTGTTCCGAGCTCCCCGAATCCACCGAGCTGTGCGGGCCCAGGCTCTGCTGAATCTGCCAGCCTAACTTATTTGGGCATCTCTGATGGGGGCAAGGCCTAGTACTCACAGTGGTTCTGCTGCCCACCAGGCTTTGAAGTTTAACTTCTTTTTAAAAGAACAGCAAAAAATAAATAAAGAAAAAGAAAAAGAAAAAAAGAAAGAAAAATATCTGGCCAAGAGAGATTTGGAGGTTGGGGCCTGAGAGTGGCGAGGCCCGGCTACTTCTCCAGTGAGGGAGGACAGGCACTGGATCTGGACACGCACCAGCCTGTGGTGACATTGGGTACCAACGCAGGGCTAGGGTGGTGGGGTGGCGAGTTGTTTGCCCACCCAGGTCCCCCTGTTCCTCTGGTCCCTCAGCACCCTAAACCTCAGTTTCCCATGCAGTGAAGGCGTAGAAAAGATGGAGGAATTGCTTTGAAAATGTTTTTGAGGTCATTTCTTTTGTTCCATTTTCCTAATTTTATAGAGGTAAAGCCTGCTTGCTCTATAAAGAGTTAAACGTGACTTCAGACACATCTCTGGAGCTCCCAGGTCCAGGGTGCTGGGCACTGTGCGTCCAGGCTGTTTTCCAGGAGGCAGGTTCCAGGCATATTCTTGCTTTTCTTTCTCTTTCTCTCCACAATCCTGGGCTCTAGGTCACTGGGTGTATAGCTCTGCCTCTCCCACCAGTGCCCGGGCAGCTGGGGGTTGGGGGGCACTGTGGAGGATATGAGTATGGGTTCCAGGGCGGTAGTGGGTAGAGGGGGCTCACCAGCTGGGGAAGGAAACCGGCCTTGGGCCACAGCTCCCTCTTGGTCTGCAGAGACCACAGGAGGGTGGTCACCAAATAAAATGCAGGATGCCCAGTTAAGTGTGGATTCCAGGCAAACACATAACAATTTAGTACATATGTCCCAAATAGCACATGAGACATGCTTGTACCCAGTATTTGTTGCTTCTCAGAAATTCTTGCTCAGTGGGGTTTCCTTTGAGGAGCAGGGCTGGAGGAGCCACTGCCCCATATTGGCTTGGGGGGCAAAGGGAGTATCCTCAGCTCCTTCCCAGAGGGAGAATGCAGTGGGAGGGTGGGGGCCCAGGCCAGACACAAATCCTTCCTTTCTAGACCTATCTGCAGTCCTGGACCTCCCCAGGAGAGACATGAGCTATGGCATGGGGGCCATCGGTCCAAGGATAGGGACGCTGTCCTCTTGGGTCTCCCCAGCGAGGCCAGGAGCTGTGGCCCCAAGGCCCCCTTTAAGCCTCCCCACTCTGGCCTTTTCCTTTCCCTCCTGCCCCTTTGTCGAGGAGACAGAGCAGAGTCCTGCCTAGAGACAGGAGGTCTGGCCCTAATGAAATGGATGGAATTCCCGGAGCCCCTGCCACATGGGACTCAGGCGGCGAAGGAGGCCTTGGGTTTATGGCCACAGCTGGGGCTGGGGGCTGCAGGGAGGCTTCACTCTCCCTCCAGGGCAGGTCTGTGCCCTTGACCACAGCCTGGCAGAGGGTATGCACGAAACAGGCAGGAGATGGCATGCAGAAAGGGTTCCTGATAGATGAGAAAACTAAAGCTGGCCAGATCTGCTCACCGTGGTCCAGGCAGATCCTTTTTGCTCCCTGGTGTGGCCCCTCACTTCTGATTGCCCGCTATCCCTGCCCTGGCCTAGAGAATGGGGTTTGGGACATGGCTTTGAGTATGAGGTCCTCGTCCTCTGGGCTTCTTCCCTATGCCTCAAGGCACCACTGGTGAGTCTGGACCCTGGCTGCTGCAGCTGCTACGGGCTCATAACTGTGGAACTGAGGTCCTGGTCAGAGGGGCTGGGGACCTGGCCCAGACGAGGCTGTGTAACCTAAGAGTAGGGACTGCTTAGGGACGGGGCTTCCAAGTGCAGGGGCTCGGTGTGAAGGCAGACCAGCACACTCTGGGAGGTCTGTGGCTAGGTGTCATGGGGGGAGGACCTGCAAGATTGAGGGCCAGTCTCCACCAGGAGCCATGGGAAAACAGACAATATCGGGGCTTCTGGAAGGTTCCAAGTGGGTCCAGTCTTGCTCCAACGCCAGATACAGTTCAGAGCAATGAAACATGGCCAGTGGGGCCTGGTGCCATGAGTTACCACCCAGCAGGCACGAGGGAGCCATGGCAAGCTGAGTCCTCAGACTTGGAGGCCCTTGGTCTGGGGGCGGTGCCACTCCACCACAGAAATGGAGTGAAGGCCCACAGTCGGTGCTAACAGACAGGCAGCAGGAGATGACAGCTGTTTCTGGGCCTGGCTCCTCACTGACTCTTAGCCCATGACCAGCCGGTGGTGGTTCTATTATCACCCCCATTTTACTGATGGAGAAACTGAGGCCCAAAAAGGTGAAGTGACTTTTGCCAGGGAACCAAGGGCTTTGTGTTGGGCCAGGCTGGTTCAGGACAAGCCCATGGCTTTTGTGGCCCCAAACAGTTCTCACCCGGCCCCACTTGGCCCCTGACCTGGCCTCCAGGCTATCCTGAGTCTAGCTTCCATCCCTCCTGCTCCACTGGGCATTCACTGCTGGGAATGCAGAGCTGGCTCACAGCAGTCCCCCCCCCCACACAGTCCTCCACCCGCCGTGCCGGCCTCTGCTGCACCAACTGCCACACAACCAACACCACGCTCTGGCGGCGGAACTCGGAGGGGGAGCCTGTGTGCAATGCCTGTGGCCTATACATGAAGCTGCATGGGGTGAGTGCGGCCCCGGGGAGCAGGGGTGGAGCCAGGCAGCACGGCACTCGCATCCCCAACAACTGTGGCATCCTGACCACGCTGTGCTCTTCCTGTTAGGCCCACAATGTAGCTGCCACTCACCCACAGCCACCAGCCATCCTGCCCTCTGTGCACCCCCAGTGCCTCTGGACCCCAACAACTCTGTGGGAGGTTGAAATGGGAGTCCAGCCTGGGAGGAAAGAGCCCAGCCCAGGCTGGCAGCTGACCAACAGGGACCAACATGGCTGTGGAGACACAGTCAACTCTTGGAGTGATTGAGGGATATGCTAGACAAGAGACCCCAGGGTGAGCAGAGACAGGGACCAGCCCCTGCCCTCCACCCCTGCCAGGTGCCACGGCCCCTGGCGATGAAGAAGGAAAGTATCCAGACTCGGAAACGGAAGCCGAAGAATGTTGCAAAGACCAAGGGTTCCACAGGTACACGGGGCCGGGATCCTCCAGGTGCCAAGAGGGGGCCCTGCTCCCCTGGCCACAGAGTCAGCCCCTGCCCTCCCATGGTGTCCTCAGTTATCTACCGTTGATTCAAGTGTTGTCCAACCAGCGCACTCCACCCTGTGGTGCGTTTGGTTGCAGTGGGGCCCCAGTGACTGGTACTCAGCAGATCAGTGCTCATGAGGCAGCCACACCCAGCCCCACACACACACTCACTGTGTGACCACCTGAACTCTCCCCACCTTTCTGGGCCAGGACAGGAGAACTCGCCACATGGCCAGATCCAGCACCTTCTGTAAATGCCTTACATTTCTTCCCAGGGTCTGCAGCGAACACCACAGCCTCCCCTTCCACGGCCACCAGCGCTGAGAGCTCAGTGGCCACTTTGAAGTCCGAGCCCAGCCTGGCATCACCAATGTGCCCTGGGCCCAGCGTCACCTCCCAGGTAGGGGGGACAGGGTGGGGTGGGTGCCCAGAGCTGGGTCCCACAGACCACCTCAGGGAAACCCGAGGATCCCCAACTCCTTGGTCAAGTCAGACCCTCATCGGGGCCCTCAGGGCCTCCCCAGTAGGTGAACTAGGCACACAGTCCGCCTTTGGCCATTAGTGTGGTGACCCTTCCCCAAGAATGGGCTTCCTGCCAGGGCCAGCCAAGAGCTCTGGGTGCCTTACCAAGCGCCACCCTTATAAGGGCTCCCTATCCCAACCCAGTGCACTGACGCCCTTAGGGCACATCGCCATGCATTCTCATGTGTCTCCTGTCCTCTCTGCAGACCTCCAGTCAGGCGGATGACCAGATCACCCCCAGCCACTTGGAGTTCAAGTTCGAGCCTGAGGACTGTGCATTTCCCTCCACAGCCCTGGGCCCTCAGCCCAGCCTGGGTGCAGCCCTGCGCCAGGAGGCCTGGTGTGCACTGGCCCTGGCCTAGGTGCCCGGACACACGAGCATGGGGGGAGCCCCCTGGAATAGAGCACTCTCTGGATTCACCTCTGTGCCTGCTTTGCCCAAGCACAGCGAGAGCCCACCAAGCCCAGCCATCAGTAGAGACTGGGGTACTCAACA
This sequence comes from Loris lydekkerianus, assembly GCA_963574355.1. Taxonomy (NCBI): domain Eukaryota; kingdom Metazoa; phylum Chordata; class Mammalia; order Primates; family Lorisidae; genus Loris; species Loris lydekkerianus. The sequence continues at coordinate 21,979 of CAUYPK010161800.1, forward strand.
CGGCCGCAAGGGGCTTTCTCTGCACACTGCAGCTGCGTCCCAGAGCGAGAAAGTGGCTGGTGGGAGAAGAGCCCCCACGCCTGGACAGCAAGGGGCTCCCCAGACACTGCACGAGGCTCTGGACTTCGCTAGCCACTGCAGCAGAGGCCAGCCAGGACGCCCCCACCAGCTTGAATTCTGTCATGGTGCTCACCATTGACATGTTTACAGGTTGCAGCAGCTGGAGGAGAAAACCCAAGTGAAATGCCCGAGCCCCAGCAGGGAACAGAAATGAGGGGAGCAGCAACTCAGGACCTAAGACCTCAGGGTTGGACCCTTACTCCCCACATGTGACAGATGGAGCCGTGGCACAGAGCACTTTCTCTCCGGTGCGCACAGGACTGCCAAGGCCAGTTGTGCAGGTTGGGCACTATGCCAGGATGCCACCCCAAGGGGAAGCCATTCACGTGGTCGCCATCATGAACTGTATTTATTGGGACAGTTTTTCCAGAGGGGGCAGTAAAGGCCTTCTTCTGACCAAATCTGTGTAAAGTGTCTGGGAGTCCTGTCCAGGGTGACATGGCTACATGTCCTGGCTTATCTGGGACCGTCCCATTGGATCTGTTATTCCAGCAGAATTATAGGTGACACTCCCTTCAACTTGCAAGCCCAGCACACCTGCGATGAGCCTGGAACAGATCCTGCTGCTGGAGACCCCTCTGTCTAGGGAGCTAATGTCAGGGTGGTGCTGGGTAGTGGAGGGGCCAGGGCACCCCAACCACACGCCCCACAGAGGGGCCCTATCTTCACATCTGTACCATTGCTGCCTTTCGTCAACTGGGTGATGGCACCCAGTTTTTCCAGAGAAGCCACAAACCTGGGGCGGGTATGGGGAGGTGATTGGTGAAATCTTCCAATTTAAAGCTTTTTTTTTCCAACTTTGATTTTTGAAAAACTTTAGAATTTGATTCAGAAATCTTTTAAATAGTGTAAGCCAAAAAAAGCTGCAGGCTACCCTATTAAAACTTCCATATTTATCTCTGGTGCTGTCCTGAAGCTGTGTCTCCTGAGCTGCTTCCTACTCACAAGGTGTGATGGGGTTTTGTTTTGTTTTTGTTTTTGTTTTGAGACAGTTTCACTTTGTCGCCCTCCGTACTGTGGCATCACAGCTCACAGCAACCTCAAACCCTTGGGTTTAAGCATTCCCCTTGCCTCAGCCTCCCAAGGAGCTGGGACTACAGGTGCCCACCATAACACCCAGCTATTTTTAGGGATGGTGGTCTCACTCCAGCTCAGGCTGGTCTCAAACCCATGCGCTCAGTCTCATGGACCCTCCTCGACCTCCCAGAGTGCTAGGATAACAGGTTTGCGCTCCACCTAGTGATGGGGTCTTTTATGTTTTTAAAAGTGAATGAAGACATTGGCGCCCATAGCTCGGTGGGTAGAGCACCAGCTACATACACTGAGGCTGGCGGGTTCGAACCCGGCCCCGGCCAGCTCAAACAATGACAACTGCAGCAACAACAACAAAATAGCCAGGGGTGGCACCTGTAGCTCAAGCAGCTAAGGCACCAGCCACATACACCAGAGCTGGAGGGTTCGAATCCGGCCCAGGCCTGCCAAGCAATGACAACTACAAAACACCAAAAAACAGCTGGGTGCTGTGGTGGGCACCTGTAGTCCCAGCTACTAGGGAGGTTGAGGCAAGAGAATCACTTAAGCCCAGGAGTTGGAGGTTGCTGTGAGCTGTAACGCCACGGCACTCTACCCAGGACAATAGCTTGAGGCTCTGTCTGGGGTAAGCAACCCCTCCCCTCTGTCTCTGTAGGTCATATTTGAGGATGTGCCCAGGAGGGAGGCTGGCAGCTCCACCCTGGCCATGGTCAGTACTGCTAAATTTAAGTCTTTCTCCTCTTGGGGCCGGAAGCTGTCAGGACCCAGGGCCTTAATATAGTCACTGGGCACCCCCTCCCCGCCACTCTTCCTCCTGTCAGCCACCCCTACATGCTGTGCCTGGCTGGTCATAAACAACCAAGCAGGGGGGAAAAAAAAAAAAAACTACAACAACCAAGGCTGGAGGCTGGCAGGTGGGGCAGCCCTAGGCTCCTTATCAGAACCACAGAACGGAAAGGAGGTCACTTCATCTGCACTGCCCGTACCTGCATACAACTTTCCCACCATCTTTTGAGCTTAAAGCAGCTGTCCCAAGTGGCCATGCCTGGAAATCCCTGAGGACCTTGCAACTGTTAAATCCCATCTGCAGCAAGTGCCCACTGCAGCAAGTGCCCCGCTGTGCTTGGTCCTGTGCACCCCAGGATTGGGAAAAGATCCTGGTGAAACCCAAAACTTGAGCACACAAGGCATAGATAAAAAGAAAGCCCCAGAGCCCCATCAGCTCCTTGACCCAGAACAACTTATAGAGCCAAACTCCCCACCTTAAAGTGCTTCATTCAAAAAGCAGGGCATGAGGCCAGAAGCATCCCAGGCCTGGGTCCTGCAGCCTGGCCTTGCCCTGAGCCCTGCTTCTGAAGCTACTGCCGCTGGTTCACCAGTGTTGGCCGCACATGCTGTGTGTGCCTTGCCCACCTGTGTGCTTTGGGCAGAGTTTCAACCTAGGTGAGCTTAAACCCAACGTGGCAGCTGAGTCTGGAAACGCAGCCACATCCACGCTGCGCTGGGACCTGAGCCGCCAGGGTTGGGTCAGGGCACAGGGTCAGCTTCTCCTTTGTTATCCAAACAGACAGGAAGGGAAAATCATTACCTGGGAGAAGCAACAAAAGGTGCCAACTTTTTATTTGAGCAAATGAGGACGTCTCTTAGAAAAGGCCAGTTGCCAGTGTCACCATCATCAGAAAGCCATTTAGCCACCAACATCCAGGTAGGGACATCCTAGGGATGGCACTGACGTCCCCTTACTTCTGTGCCTGTACTACAATCCCTGGGGACAGTTTATGGGCTCAGGACTCCCCTCCTCTTGGTGGGAAGCAGCCGAACCCTGGGCCTGGTGTGTGCAGGGGTGTAAGGACGTCCTGAGGGAGGACAGGAGCAGCTGAGAGCCCCAGGGAAGACAGGGTGGGAAGTGGTCCGGGCAAAAGGGGAGGGGAGATAGAGGCGGGGCGTGGGCAGCATGGGTTCCTCATCCAGGCTGTCCTTGACTGGGAGGCAGGATCCACAGCCACAGGGCCTCCAAAAGAGGATGACGCTACTCCACATGAACAGTGCAGTGGAGGGACCCAAGCTCCCTAGAACTGACACCCTCCACATCCTCCTCTGGGCCACACCTGGGAGGCATGGCTATTGCTGCTAAGTGTCCGCCTTGCTCCTCTTGGAAGGAGGACTTCTGTCTTCTGCACTCGGGAGCCCCACTCTGCAGATGAGAAAGTGAGGCCAGAGAGAGCCAATGCCCCCATGAGGCTTCAAGGCTGAGGGCAGACCCGGGGTGCTCTCGTCCATCCCCCAACATGCAGCTCAGTGGGAGCCGAGAGGAGGAGCTGACTGAACCAGTCTCACCCAGGTGGGGGTGGCCATGTGGGCAGCCCCTCCCCCATAGTGCCCTGTGCGGCCGCCAAGATGTTGACACGGACGGCTCCAGCAGCCTTATTTATTATCTGATAAAGTACTCTCGGCACCGCGGGTGGACGGCGTCTGGCCGCACTGGGGCCGGCAGGCCTGGGGGAGGAGGAAAGCGGGTGGGGGACGGGAGCCAAGACACGGCCACACCTCAGCCTGGCCAGCTTCTGCGTTGAACTCAGGGACAGACACCCTGAAGAAGCTGGACTTCCCTTCCTGAGCCACCAGCCTTCCTTGTCCATGCCCACCAAGCCATCAGGCCAAAGCTGGTGGCCCCGGGGCTTCCCCGTGTGGGTTCCACACCCTCCCCGAGACTTGCTCTCCTAAAACCCCCCACATGGGTCTGCGCTATGGTCCCAACTATGGCTGCAGCCAACCCCTCACTCTGCCACGTAGCTGGCCTGGGGGGCCCCATGGACAAATCAGTGTGATGGTGTGTGCACATCTGGGAGCCTGCAGCGTGTGTGTGGACACAGCCGTGAGCAGTGCTGAGCTCACCTTTCACCATAAGGGAGCCCTCCAGGGCTGACCCCTCCCCAGCAATGCTGCTCCATGATCTCCCATGACACAGTCATCCCCAGCCCCAGACTTCCCCCCCCCCCCCCGGCCCCACCATGGAAACAACACAGGTGCCAAACTGCTAAATGACACAAGTGGGCGTGTGAAGGGACCTTCAAGTCAACGTCCCTGAAAGGATGTAAGAACATGAAGTGTTCCTAAGCTCTCATGCCAAGAAAATAGGCAGGATTTCGCCACAGGCACTGGGCGCTCAGTCCGCAATGTGTGAGTACTCAAGTGTCATCACCTGTAATGCACCCGTGTGAAAGGAAACGCGGAAGGGCCTCTCCGACACTCACAGCCTCTTCTGCACATTTTCTCTCAACTCTCCCGAGTTGGCTTCAACAACTGGAAAGGAAGAGTCGGGCTGCCGGGGACAGGGTGTGGGGAGGGCCCCTGGGACAGGTACCTTGGCCACCAGTCAATAGCCTCCTTTCTAGGGCTGGTGTGAGGGGGTCCCCAGAGGCTAGGTGATGGGATCTCCAGCTTGATCTGAGCAGACCATGCATGTGGAGTGGGGACAACTGTGCTCCTGGGGGTGGCAGGAGAAGGTGGCCATGAGCAGCATCTGCCCAGGAATAATCTGACCAGGGTCCCACACTGGCCAGATCCCACAGGGAGCCTGAAGCTCTGGTTTAGGGTTGCCATGGCCAGGAACGTGCCCTTCACTGCAGTGCCCTGTGAACACCATGGAGAGGCTGCAGGAGCCCACAGCGTCCTCTGCCTGTCCAGGGCTTGTCTGGCCCTCAGGGCAGCCACTGACCAGAAGAGGGAGGCTGGGAGACCCGTGGCATCCTCCTCTCCAGACCACCCAGCCTTTCTCCCACCGCCTTCCCCAGGATACTAGGGAAGTGGGGTCAACAGCTCCCAGACAGAGCCCTGCCTGGTCCCTGCACCTCCCCAGGCCTCCACAGCTGTGTGCAGGGACTGGGGATATAAGGAGCCATCAGGACCCGAGAGATGGACGCAGAAACACAGAGACTGAGTCAGCCCCAGATCCCCCTTAGTCTAATGACTGCAGCCCCCTCCTTCGAGGGCATCCCAGGGACTGGTCTTCCCTCACCCAACACTCCTGCTAGGTGAGGCCCCAGGCAAGCCCTGGGGTGACAATGACAAGCAGGGCGTGCTGAGAAGGACCTGAGTCCACTGGGCATGTGGCCACCACTCAGCTAATCCAGCCCCTGGAGAGCCCAAGGAAGCCACTGGGGCCAGGGAAGCAGCTCCAGGGACCCCGAAGACAGATTAGGAGCCTTTCTGAACAAGACAGAAAACCTTCCCACCAGACTGGTCAGGGCTCTGCCCCAGGTCCAGCGCTCAGCCAGGACCTTGCCAGGCTCTCTGTGTGGGTCTCTTCTCCCAGCAATTCCATAGGGTGGGCACTGGAGCCAGATAGGGTCAGGGGGAGGAGGGCCTGGGGCTAGAAGCTGCCATTTGGCGTCTGTCACACCTCCCTGCTGGGCACTTCCCCCCAAGAGAGCTCATAGGTGTCACACCTCCCTGCTGGGCACTTCCCCCCAAGAGAGCTCAGAGATCACCCAAGTGCCCTGACCAGTATGAATGTAATATGTCCCTCCAGGCCCTAGGACTGGACACCAGCTTGACCCATCTGAAAACTTGGGGGCCCTGGGTTCAGATGATCTGGGGTGGCATCCCCTGAGCCAGGGTGGTCATTAGCCTCAGGGGAAGAGCCTTGGGGAGGTGGCAGAAAAGGGCCTGGGAGCTGGCGGCAGCAGAGACGTGGCCCCAGTCACCAGGGGTGGTGTCATTTTCTTGGCCGAGCCCAGGAAAGTCTGTCCCTGACTATGAGGTGAGAGGCTCTGGGCCTTCCGCTCATGACCCTCCCAGATTTTTTTAGGCCTTTTCTGAGTCCCGCAGCCTGGAGCCCATCATGCCCGGCAGTTGGGGAGATGATAAGGAGTTTTTCCAAAGATTTTTAACTAATCTCAAAAATCCCTTAATACCTTGGCCTCCCTAAATCACAACAGTTTGAGAGCATGCCATCCACTCCTCGTCTGGCTTTCCCCGGGGCCTCGTCTGAAGCTTTGCCGGGATTTTCTGGTGAAAGATTTAAGACCCTCCAGCCCAGCCGGTTAACCTCCCTAACTAAAATATTAGGTCCATCCGCTTCCGGCCTATGGCTCACTTAAAAGCAGATACTTCCCCCGGTCAGGCTCTGAGCAATTCCCGGCGCTGTGGCCCTCTCAGCAGAGAGCCTGGCAAAGTTTCCAGCCACGTTCAGATAAATCATCCTTGTTTATTTTATGAATGAGAGGGGAAATTAAATACTCAAATAAAGTTGTACATCTATGCGCTACAGGCCCAAGAGGCACTTAGGCCAGCTTCCCCCTCTGAGGACAGACACCCCCAAACCCACAGCTCATGGCTGGTGGAGGTCTACAGGCTGGCTGGGCACCAGGGTACCTGGCAGAATGTGCTTGCAGGAAATGGGCGGCCAAGACAGCAGGCTGAGGCAAGAATGCGGCCACTCTGTGCTCAGAGTCCTCGTCCACAGAAAGGGGCTAGCAGCACCCCTGCCTCACACTTACTGTGAGGGTCAGTGCTGGCCACCCGTCTGCTCCTTCTACATCCTTCCACGTCCTGAGCATTTCCATGAGGACCATGCAACCTTTCTGTTCCCAGAAGAAGCACAAGCCAAAGCCCACAACCTTCTCTCCTATCTGCTCCTCCTTAGTAGCGGGTGCACGAGCCTCGGCCCAAGCAGCTCTGCCCAGGCCTGGTTCAGAGCCCTGGGACCTGGACAGGGCCAGAGAAGGGGAGGACCCCAGGGAGGTGCAGGCCCTCAGGGCCCAGGAGGGGGCTCTTAACCCCTGCCCCCACAAGAGGGTAACATCCAAGGGTTCCAGGGAGGTTTCAGTTCTGCAGAGGTGCCCAAGGACCTCCCTGTGGACCCAGGCAGCCCCCTCGGCCTCCTCAGCAGAGACACATTTAGAAGAACCTTGTCAGGAGGCACAATAGGCTCTAAAAATACCCCAAAGGCATGCAGGATTTGCCAGTAACATCTGTAAGTTCTGTCCTGCGGAAGTTATAAATACTAAATAATGTTAATTCAGAGCCCTTTGTCACTGGGGGCAGCCATGTCCTTTGTGGGGACAAGGGATGTTTTTCCAGATTGGTAATTTATTGCTCTTTACAGTTAAATCCAGCTACAGGAAAAAAAGAAAACTTACAAAAAAAAGCAGAGTCTCTCCTAGAGTCATTGAGAGCTGGTGACCCTGGAAGGCCCAACCGTGCCAGGACCGCCTCTGGCCTAGCCACCAGGCCATGGGAGGCCTCTGCCTTTGTCCCCAACCTGCCCCCAACTCAGGCAGCAGGACCACCATGTGGCCCTGGGACCTCAGTTGCCCTTGGTGTCACTAAACAGCCAAGGCCCATCATGGATCTGCTCCTAGGAGGGCCCAGTTCCTGCACTTGGCCCAGCCTCCCAGTCTGGCCATCCCCATATGTGGATCCCCAGATCCACTCCATCAGCACACGTCCCTCCCAACAAATGCCCTGTGGCCTTCAAGGCTCTGCCCACCTGTGGCCTGCATACCTGGGGCCTTGACCACTCCACCACCACGCACCCAAGCCAGCCCTCCTTGCCTGGACTGCTGGAGCCCCTCTGCCCAGCCTGCATTCCCACCCATGGGTCCTGGACAGGGAGGCCTGCCCTGGGTCTGCAAGGCCTTTGGCGTCCCTCCCATAACTGAGCTCCTGCTCATAACTCCTTGGTCATTTGTGTCACTGCTAGTTTGTGACTGTCACCAAGTCCGGAGTCAACCAAAGCTCAGGGCCTAGTATACAGTAAGTGTCTAACAGAGCACCAGAAAGCACCATTTGGGAGTTGGGACCTTGTCCACTCATTGGAGCAGACTGGGCACCTTCGAGGGAACATGCTAGAGCCTCTCAGTAGAGTCCCAGTCATGGACCCTGGCCTGCTGGTGTGAGAACAGCCACTTGCCACAGATAAGGTGAAAGGTCACAGCTCCTCCAAGAGCAATGATAGCAATAGAGGACTCCCACCCCCACCCCAGCCCACAGCCTGGCCACACCCAGTCCAGCCCACACCTCCGGCCTGGGCCTTCCTGTTTCCCTCCGCATCCTGCCTAGTCTGCCTGCCCCGACCCTGGCCCCTGTTCAGAGGAGGCCCTTGGCCTTGGAGAATGGTCTCCTGGCCCCTGGCTCCTGGCCCTCCCAAGGGTCCTTCATCATGAACCAGCGTGGGAGAGCTGGGCTCCAGGATGCAGTGGGCACCCTGGGCAGCTGACACAGGGAGAACATTCCACGTTCTGCTCTGCACTGATTGTGTGTGACCTCAGGCAGGTCCCTGAGCCTCTCTGAGCCTCAGTTCCCTTCTTTGAAAAGTGGAAAGCAAGAGATCAGCCCGCAGGGCAGTAGGCCAGCTAAAATCAGGTGGCCCCACCCTCAGGCAGAACAAGGGCCTTGGAGAAGGGCTGGGGAAGGCTGAGGGTGTCTAAGCCCACCAGCAGGGAGCGTGAGTTGGGGCCCCAGGAGACACTAAGTCCAACTTCTGGACATTTGGACAAGCTTGGCTTTCTCTTGGGGACAGCCAAAGGGCACAGTACGGTGAAAACTGGTGAAAATTAGTGCGAAGGCTCTGCTCTCCACGGGGGAGTACAGGTCTCTCTCCTCTCTTTATCCTCTGTCCCTCCTTCTCTCTGTCTCTCTCTCCCCTCCTGCTCCCCCCAGCTCTCAAGTGTCATGGCAGGTCCAAAATCATGATGTCATGGCACAAAACGCCCCTCCTCAAAATATCGCCCCAGAGCTTGCCCTGCAGGGTAGGAGGGTTGGAGCCCTGGGATGGTCCTACAATCTCTGCCTCAGCCCTGAACCAGTCCCCCATTGCCCAAATGTGACACCCTCATTCCACCAGTGAGAGGTGGTGCCAAGATGACATCAGCCACATGGGAGACCTCAGCCCCTGAGGGTCATCACAGCCTCAGCCCTGAGGTATGTGGAGCCAGCTCCCTTACAGGGGCTGACATCCATCTGCCCTGCTGGAGGGAGGGACTGGTCTCAGGTCTCTGATGCCTTCAGGTTTAGTGATGACTGGACTAGGTCAGTCAGGCTCAGGATGACTTGGGAGCGACCAGGACCCTGCCAGGGCTGTCCCGTCTCCCTCTATCATGGTCATGGGTGCATTCCCCAGAATTAAGGTAAGTAGCTTCTCCCGTCCCATAATAGAGGGCTGATGGAGGGGGGAGTCACTCCAACTGGGCAGTGGGCATCCCATCCTGACTCAGCACTGTCCTCCTCCTGCCATCCTGGCCTGGTGTGGCTACCCCTATGCCAGTGCCCAGCACACAGTCGGGCACACCCAGCCCTCCCAGGGAGATCACAAATCAGAGGGGCACTTCTGCCTGTGCACTCATCTGGAGGCTGCCTGCCAGGCACTCCCTAGGTCAAAACCGGGTAGGGCACCGGGGGTTAATGACCTTGGGAACATCTGCCACATGAAGGGAGCAAAGCTTCCGGAAAAGAGAAAAACAGCCATAAACTGAAGTGTGGTTCCGCTGAGATGGGGGTTCAGGCCCCAGTTGGCCCCAGTGGCAGGAGTCAGTGCTGGGCTGCTGGGTTTGGACAGGAGCTACCAGGTGGGGACGCTGAGCCTGGACTGCTGGTCTCTGCTCTGGCAGGTGGGGCTCCTCACCCTCTGAGAGTGGGTGGTCCTTTCCTTAATTCTCTCAGCAGGGTCTGCGTGCCCCCACAGCCAGCACACTTTTCCCAGCTCTCCTTGGCCCTCCACACCACTGCTGTCCCAGAAGGGCTGTCCTGGTGTGGGGAGTCGCCCTAACCCAGCCCTCTGCACTTTGAACACCCTTGACATGCAGGTATGAGTTCTCCCACTGACATGCTCCCCTGCACAAGGGGTCTCGCACACGGCCACCTGCCAACCCCCAGAACGGGATACCATGCGACAAATGGGAAGACCCAGCAGTCCAGACCCCAGGTCAGGCAACAGGGTCATACACTCAGGCTCTCTGTGCCCCAGGGCCCTGCATCTTCTGAGGGATAGCGGCTTGGGTCCCAGCTTTTGGGTGCCAGCTGTGGCTCGGAGGTGGGCCTCTGGCAAGGCTCCTGGCAGCTCACTAGCGCTCACAGACCAATGGAGGCCCCACCAGCACCCCTCACCCACAAGTGCTAAGAAGCATCTCCCAGCCTGCCCTCCAAGCCCTGGGGAGCCCACAGCCACTGGAAGAGACTCTGCCACGCTGGACTCCAGGGGCCTCTCTGCCAACACGCCAGAGACGCAGAGCTCCACTGTCAGAAAGACAGGATTGGTTTCTCTCCCATCCTTTTTTTTTCCTCTGAAGAGGAGCTCATTTCATGCCTTTGATCTTCCATAAAGTGCTGCGGCTTCTGCTCCGTGTCGGCCATGACATTGACAATTGTTTATTAGTTCTAAAATAGCTGAAATTCATGTCAAACATTCCGCATGTTAGAAAAATGTTTATGAAGTGTTATCATCGTTTATGTAACTGTGCGTGTTTGGGAAAGCAACATAGAATGTAACAGACCACACAGGCCTAGGCCCAGGCAGCACCCCCGGGCAAGGGAGCAGATGGCCAGCCCCTGCCCCAGAGCCTTACTGGCTGGTACCCGGCTTTGAGGGAGGGGCGTCCCCACCTCCCATTCTAAACCAAAAGGCCACAGGAAAGGGGTCCTCGTCCTCCCACAGGGGTACCTGGCAGTATCGAAGGGGTACCCCAAACCCAAGTCTTGGGGTAAAAGTGCTGCCCTAGTTGTCTGGTCTCCCTGGGGTTTGAAGTGTCCATTAATTATCCCTCTGGACACCTTACTGGGAGGCGGACCCTGGGCTCCCCCGCAGCTCCAGAAAGCGTCTCCATGCTGAACTCACTCTTGTCAGCCTCACAGATGGGTGCCAGGCACAGGCCTCAGGGGCCACAAGTCAGGCCTGGTTTCTGCACATTCCCCCCACACCCAGTTTTCACTTCTCATCGAGACAGAAAGGTGTCAGCTGCCACTTGCTGTCACTTGAAAGACACTGTTCCCTTCAAAGGCTAAGGGGCAGGGGCCAAGGCTCACTTATCCCAGAGCTTTCCAGGACACATTCAGGAGAAGACACAGAAAGGGTGGCTCATGGGTGGCGCCTGTGGCTCAGCGGGTAGGGCGCCGGACCCATATGCCGAGTGTTGTGGGTTCAAACCCGGCCCCAGCCAAACTGCAACAACAACAACAAAAAAAAAATAGCCGGGCGTTGTGGCGGGCGCCTGTAGTCCCAGCTACTCGGGAGGCTGAGGCAAGAGAATCGCCTAAGCCCAGGAGTTGGAGGTTGCTGTGAGCTGTGTGACGCCACAGCACTCTACTAAGGGCGATAAAGTGAGACTCTGTCTCTACAAAAAAAAAAAAAAGAAAGAAAGGGCGGCTCATGCAAAGGCCTCACAGAGAGGACACTACCAGTGTGGGCAGGCGGAACGGGGCTGGGGCTGGCTCAGGGGTGCTGAGGGCTTTGGGAGCCAGTGGATGGGGGATCGGATAAGAAGTGAAGTCCTTTCCCACTGACCTGGCCTGGGAAAAGCCTGGGCTGTAGTCAGGGGCAGGTTCTGACTCTGCCACTTACTGCCATGCGACCTTGGTCAGCTCGCTTCAGCTCTCTGAGCCTCTTTTTTCCTGATCTTTAAATTGAGGCCAATCCTCATAAGAATGGCTGAAATTAAAAGTGGTGACAATACTACGTGTTGGGAAGGATGGGGAGTGACTGGAACCCTCTAAGCCCTGCAAAGGGACACAGCTGCTGGGGAACAGAGGCGGGAGATTTCTTGCGATACTGAACAGACACTCAGCACAGGGCCCGACTGGCCCACTTCTGGGTATTTGCCCTTAGAAATGAAAACCCATGTTTCTACCACTTGCACATTCTATCAGCTCCACCTGTAACTACCAAAAAGTGTAAACAACACAATGTCCATCTGCAGGTGAGTGGTAACTGTGGCTCATCCGACGCAGGAAATACTACTCAGCAGTAATTCTGCCCGAGCCCCTAACACAGCAACACGAATGACTCTCACATACGTTATTCTACCAGAAGCTGGACGTGAAGGCTGCACTGGGGATGGCTTCATTTATACGAAATCTTAGAAGTCATCTCTCCAGGAGTGATTTTTAACGGGTGTGCACGGCGCACTATTGTGCTCAGAGAGGATCGTAGGTGCCTCGAAAATTTTTAAAGATCATTAATTGATTTTCAAAAGAAGTTCAAAGCACAGTAAGTATATTCTTTTTTTTTTTTTTTGATCAACATAATTTAGGTGTGCCGTGGGAAGTTTAACTACGTTCAAGTGTGCCATGAGATAGAAAAGGTTGAAAATCACTGCTCTACAGGCAGAAAGCAGAGCATTGGCTGCGTCTGGGGATGGAGGAAGTGACATTCCCTAGAAAGAGGCACTCAGAGCCGATGTTGACGGGAACATCCTCTGTCGTGCGTGGGGATCACACAGCTATTTGCTTTAGTCAAGATTCATGGAACTGGCTTGGCGCCTGTAGCACAGTGGTTAGGGCAACAGCCATATATACTGAGGCTAACGGGTTCAAACCCAGCCTGGCCCAGCTAAACAACAATGACAACTGCCACAAAAAATAGCCAGGCATTGTGGCAAGCACCTGTTGTCCCAGCTACTTGGGAGGCTGAGGCAAGAGAATCGCCTAAGCCCAGGTGTTGGAGTTGGAGGTTCCTGTGAACTGTGACACCACGGCACTCTACCCAGGGTAACATAGTGAGACTCTGTCTCCAAAAAAATAAATAAATAAAAGACTCATGGAACTGAACACTCAAGATTAAGAGTGCTGTTACCTGAGTTGTGTAGGCACCAGGTAAATGCTCAGTAAAGGTCATTATTGCTCAACAAGAGCTCCTGTGACAGGGAGGAAACATGCCTCAAAACCTGAGAGAAGTATCCAGAAGGATTAACAAGAGGACCAAACAAGTGCTTGCAACTGAATCTTCCCAGGCGCCCAGAGTGGAAGTGACCCACACGCCCATCACAGACGAGTGGGAGTTCTGGTCCATCGTACAGGGCAGCATCACATGGACAGTAGAAGGAGTGACCCTGGCATACACTGGACCAGACAAACCTGGGGACGTGGTCAGTGAAAGAGGCCGCACACCGAAGGCCACACACTGTATGGTAACAGTTATACAAAACGTCTGGGCATGTAAATGGAGACAAAAGCAGACTGGGAGTCACCAGGAGAGGGAGGAGGGAGAGGGACGGTTGGGGGCCTGGGTCTCCCTGCAGGGCGGTGAAGTGTTTTAGAGCTGGACAGAGGTGGAGGGTGCACAGCACTAATATACTAAATGTCACAGGATTGTGCCTTTTAAAATGATCGATTTTATGGCGTGGGACATCTGCCTTAAATAGTAATGACTAACAATCTGAGCAAAGTTTCGGCTGACCTGCCCCAGGTGTGCCCGTGTCTGTGGGCTGGGCATGTGGCAGCTCTTCCCCCATACACCCCAACCCAGAGAGCTGTACACAGATCTCGCCTCCTCCACTCCCACGGGGACCCATGAGAACCAAAGCACCAGGCAACTGCCACGCTAGAGAAGGAAAGAAATTTGCCCAGAAAAGTCCCATCCCTCCCCAGGAGAGCTCATTGGAGCCTGGGAGACTAGGCAACACAGGTGGTCCCACAGTCACCCAGACACCCCTGAGCCTTCCACAGCCCTTTCATCCGAGCTGAACCACAAGATTAAATTTAAACCTACATTAAAGTAAATTACATCCAAGAAGGAGTATGTGGTGGCCAGAATAATTTCCTTCCAGAAAGAGCTCAGGTGAAACCCGGTTCTCCCTGTGGTCCTATCCATACTGTCTGTGTTTGCCCTAAAGCAGAAGGGCCCAGGCCTCCTGGTGCCTCTGTTTCTGCTGTGCACAGTCCTGCCCCAGACAACCACCCCACACACCCCTCCCTCCCAAGCCCTGCAACTATTTGGACAACCCCAACACCCCGGTCCTATATCTCCACTTTCCAAACCCTCCCCAGGAGGAAGCTTCTCGCTGAGCTGAAGGTTCACAGAGAGGCTGCAGAAGCCGGCCAAGTTCACCCAAGCCGGGGGCCCCTCCCCAGCTTGTCCCCATCCAGGATTCTGAGACCCAATAGGCACAAATATTTTGGTCTCTCTTCCCATGTCCTCATTATTTAACATTTTTTAGGCCATAAAATTCTGACTTTTAATATTTTCAACTCTTGTTTCTCATAAAACAACAATATTAGTATTTCTTTAAAGACACATAGACCATTAATGTATCTTTATGATGTGCGTGGGATCCACAGTGCCTGGACCATGACGCTCTGACACCAGGCTCACGGCCATGGGGCCCCAGTTACGACATCTTGGTTTGACGTGCTTTCCCGTGTGCTGAGGTCGATGCAGTTTTATTATCTGTGACGTGCCAGCAGACAGGCCAGCTTAGTGCTGGGATCACTCTCCTCACGGACACCTTCTCGACCCCCGCTCCTGGCTGCCCCCACCAAATCATGGATCAAGTTATCCTGACCGAGAGCGATTTACAGTCCCCATTACCCGCTCGTTAAATCCCACAGCTCACGGAAGCCGGAGACCAGGTCACCCAGAGCTGGAAGCCGGGGTCGAATGAACAGAAAAATGCGTCCTCAGGCGGAGAGGCCCACAAGTGCTGGCCAGGCTCGAGATGACTGTCATTGCCCAATGACCTGGACAGTGTTTTGTCCCGTGCCCCTCAGCCCCTTCCCACTCCGCCACACTGAGGAGACAGGCACCCGAGGAGCCCCCTCGGCCCAAAAAGGAAGCTGAGGCCAGCCTAGGGGCCCAAGGCTGCTGGATGATTTGCCTCCGGCCTCTCTCTCTCCCCTACTCTCGGGGCTCCCTTCCCTCTGCAGGAACAGAGCCTGGCCTGGACCTTGAGGACCCCAGCGGTCAATCCCTCTGCACACTCCTCCTGTAGTTACTTTCAGCAGGTTGTAGGCACTCACAGCTCGGAGCTCTGCAGGCCAGTAGGAAAAGAGCCCCTGCCTGCCCCACCACCCCAGAGTTTCCACCCACCAGCAGCTCTTTCAGCTCAGAGGAGTCTGTGCTATAGCCTCTGAAGTTCCAGACCTTTTGGTCAAGCCAGTGAAAGATTAGGATTTAACTGTTTTTACCCACATCCTCTTGGTTCCTGCCCCCATCCCCACCAGCCCTTCCTCCCCAAATGTCTCAGAATGATGTCCAATGTTTATATTATTTCAACTGTAACACTATTCAGAGGGGAGCTATACAGTGTGCTAAGACTTTTCTCCCTTTTTCACACAACTCTTTGAATACCCTCGAGTTAATGGTTGCTTTTTATTATTCCTTTTTTTTTTTAATTAAATCACAGCTGTGTACATTGATGCAATCATGGGGTACCATGTGCTGGTTTTATATACAATTTGAAATATTTTCATCAAACTGGTTAACATAGCCGTCATGGCATTTTCTTAGTTATTGTGTTTATTATTATTCTATCTTATTGTTGGTAAATAATTCCCCAAATTGCCCACAATCATCTGCACTCTCTCTTTTTTTTTTGTTTTT
The DNA here is from genome assembly GCA_963574355.1 of Loris lydekkerianus. Lineage (NCBI taxonomy): Eukaryota > Metazoa > Chordata > Mammalia > Primates > Lorisidae > Loris > Loris lydekkerianus. The sequence continues at coordinate 37,664 of CAUYPK010161800.1, forward strand.
GTTTTTTGCAGTTTTTGGCTGGGGCTGGGTTTGAACCTGCCACCTCCAGCATATGGGGCCGGCGCCCTACTCCTTTGAGCCACAGGTGCCGCCCATCTTTTTTTTTTTAAGGGACAGAGTCTCACTTTATCGCCCTTGGTAGAGTACCATGGCAGCGTCACAGCTTACAGCAACCTCCAACTCCTGGGAGTTAGGCAATTCTCCTGCCTCAGCCTCCCAAGTAGCTGAGACTACAGGCACCTGCCACAACACCGGGCTATTTTTTGTTGCAGTATATGGGGCCAGTGTCCTACCCACTGAGCCATAGGTGCTGCCTCCCCCCCACACACACACTCTTTTCAACACCTGGGCCAAGCACCCACAGCCACCCCCGAGGTGGAAGTGTGGCAGTGTCTCCGGTGTCCCCGATCAGATGGGGCCTATCTGCTGGGGCCCAGACCCCACCAGCCCACCAGGAAGACTGCCTCACACCTGAGAGCTTGACTCCCACTAGCACCGGGCAGCTCATCCAGGCTGGAAGTCATCTAACCTCAGAATGTGATGACTTTACTCCCGACTCTGTTCTCAGAAGGCAGGCTGAGTCCCTGCTTATGATCATTTCTTTCTTTCTGGGAGATTCCTGGATTGTTTCTTGCTACTATACGTCCCAGGATGCTCAGATATGGGGCTTTATTCATTTCACCACTCTGTAAGGACCTTCAGGGCCCTTTCCTGTGGACACATGTGCCCTTCAGTTTGAGAAAATTTTCTTATATCATTTCGTTCTCTTTTTTTGAGATAGATTCTGGCTCACTCTGTTACCCAGGCTAGAGTATAGCAGTGAGATCACAGCTCACTGCAGCCTTGAACTCTTGGGCTCAAGCAATCCTCCCACCTCAGCCTCCTGAGTAGCTGGGACTACAAGTACATGCTACCATGCCCAGCTGAGTTTTTAATTTTTCTGTAGTGGCAGGGTCTTACTATGTTGCCCAGGCTGGTCTCAAACTCTTGGCCTCAAGTGATCCTCCCTTCTTGGCCTCCCAAAACTCTAAGATTATAAATATGAGCTATGGCACCCAGCCTAGGGAAATTTATATATATATAATTACTTAATGTTTTTGGAGACATTCTCACTTTGTCACCCTTGGTAGAGTGCTGCCCCCCATCTACACTAGCTAATAACATAGTCCCACCTACTAGGGAGGCATCATAGCTAATAACAATCTCAAACTCTTAGGAGCAAGTGATCCTCTTGCCTCAGCCTCCCAAGTAGCTGGGCTTTTTTTTTTTTTTTTTGAGACGGAGTCTCACTATGTCACCCTGGATAGAATGCTGTAGCGTCATAGCTCACAGCAACCTCCAACTCTTGGGCTCAAGCAATCCTCTTGCCTCGGTTTTTCTATTTTTAATAGACAGGGTCTCGCTTTTGCTCAAGCTGGTCTTGAACCCATGAGCTCAAGGAATCCACTTGCTTTGGCCTCCCAGAGTGCTAGGATTACAGGCGTGAGCCACCTTGCCATGCCTGGGACATATTTTTTGCTAGTAAACAAAATCCACTGGAATTGAATCTCCTCGGGGTCTTGGCTCTCTATGCATTTAAGAAATATTCATGGTCAAAAATTCACCTGATGATTTAATATTAAAAAAAAAAAAGAAACAAAAAAAGAAATATTCATGGTCTACCTACCTCGGAACAGCTATAGGACTCAGCAAATGGTGGTAGAGGCCTACAGTCTCAGCTACTTGGGAGGCTGAGGTCAGAGGATGGTTTGAGCCCAGGAGTTTGAGGCCACAGTGAGCTGTGATGGACACCTCCTAAAACTCTAAGATTATAAATATGAGCCATCACACCCAGCCCAAAAATAATAATAATTTTTAAATAAAAATATTACATTAAAGTATTATTGGCAATTTATTTAAAAATTAAACATGGCTGGGAGCCTGTAACTCAGTGGTTAGGACACCAGCCACATGCACCGGGGCTGATGGGTTTGAACCTGGCCCAGGCCTGCTAAACAACAACAACAAAAAATAGCCGGGTGTTGTGGCAGGTGCCTGTAGTCCCAGCTACTAGGGAGGCTGAGGCAAGAGAATCACTTGAGCCCAAGAGTTTGAGGTTGCTGTGAGCTTTGATGCCACAGCACTCTACGAGGAAGGACCAAGTGAGACTCTGTCTCAATTAAAAAATAATAATAATAAAATAAAATAAAATGAAATCTAAACATGTAGCTACCATATGATCCAGCAGTTGCATTCCTGGGCATACAAGTATATCCCAGAGAAAAGAAAATTTGCATTCATACAAAAACCTATATACGAATGTTCATGACAGCTTTGTTTGTTTTAAAAAAATAACCAAAGCAGGCAAGATGTCTCATGCCTATAATCCTAGCACTCTGGGAGGCCAAGGCAGATGGATTTCTTGAGTTCAGGAGTTCAAAACCAGCCTGAGCAAGAGCGAGACCCAATCTCTAAAAACAGCCAGGCATGGTAGTGGGCGCCTGTAGTCCCAGCTACTTGGGAAGCTGAGGCAAGAGAATCACATAAGCCCAAAAGTTTGAGGTTGATGTGAGCTGTGATGCCAGGGCATCCTACTGAGCATAATAAAGTGAGATTCTGTCTATAAATAAATAAATAAATCCAAAATGACCAAAATTAATCAAAACTCCCAAACTGGAATCAAGCCCAGATGTCACTCGCAGGAGCACTATACAAGCGTGGACACCCACACAGAGGAGCACTGCTCCCCGTGCAATATTAGTCCCAGAGAGGAGCAGAGACCTGCCCCAGCCATCAGAGCAAAAGGCTGGACACAAAGGGCCACGTGCTGTGTGACTCTGATCTCAGGGAATGTCCAAAATAAGCAGATGCAGAGACAGAAAGTGGAGGGGAAGCTGGGCACCGTAGCCCAGTGGTTAGAGCGCCAGACCTACACCCCAGAGCCGTAGGTTTGTAGGGTCAAAGCTGAAGCTCGAAGAGGCAGCTTGCATGGGCCTGATTAAGGAAAAAAAAAAAAAAAAAAGATACAGAGAAAGTGGAGGGGAGGCCATGGGAGAAAGGGGTTGGGAGCACTTAGAGCACATAGAAAGACCAGCAGAACACATGGTCCCTAAAAGCAAAGCCAAACACTAGAACCAGCCTTGGGGAGGAGACGAGAGGTGACATAACAGGAAACTTAGGCCTTATCTGTGATGTTCAGTGCTTTCCAAGGGGGATTATCCTTATAATTCTTGTGTTATCAAAAAGTAATTTTAAAATAAAATGCACGGGCTTGGCATCTGTAGCTCAGAGTCTAGGGCACCAGCCACATACACCGGAGCTGGGGGGTTCGAATCCAGCCCGGGCCTGCCAAACAGCAATGACAACCAAAAAATAGCCGGGCGTTGTGGCGGGCGCCTGCAATCCCAGCTACTTGGGAGGCTGAGGCAAGAGAATCACTTAAGCTCAAGAGTTTGAGGTTGTTGTGAGCTATGACGCCACATGACGCCCAAGAGTTTGAGGTTGCTGTGAGCTATGATGCCACAGCACTCTATCCAGGGTGACATAGTGAAACTGTCTCAAAAAAAAAATAGAATGCACAGTTATGGAGGCTGTGTGGAGGGAGGCTAGGGGACCTTTCACCCTTCCCTCCACCCCCCACCAAGCTGCCTGGGCCATGCCAATGCCCACACCCTGCTGCCCAGCTCAGTCTGATCCCAAGGGCACACAGAATCTGCCTCTAAGAAGCCCTGAGCCAGGCCATCGGGAGCCAGCCTGCAGGGAGGGTCCAGACACCCTGCAGGCCCCCTCCTGCAAGGCCACATTAATAGGTGACCCATTTATCTGGGGCCAGGGCTGCAGCTGGCCTGGCCTGGTGCTGTACCCCCACCCTAGGCCTTATCTATCCTTTAGTGGCACAAACACGAGGCAGGACAGGCCTGGCTTTTAAAGGTGCATTTACAGCCAGATTCCTTTGAAGCCTTATCTCCCTCCCTCCCAGCTTGGGATAAAAGCCCCAAGAGCCGCCTCACTCTGGGGCCAGGCAGTTTGCTCCCAGCTGGCCCAGGAAGCAGGCGCTGGGGCCACCAAGCCCTCCCCAAGCTCTGCAGCCCCAGTCCCTTAGGTGCAGGGTGCAGCTACCTGGAGTGGGTGCTGCCCTACTGTTCAGAAGCACTGGCAGGGGCCACCTGTCCACTTCAGGCCTCAGCCACAGCTGCGCAACAAGTGACAGAGCAGCCCCTGGCCCTAAGACCTGGCCGCATGCACCTAGTCGTGTGCATTGCTGTGCTGTCTTCCTGGATGCTTCTGTGAGCTGGACGTTCCTCCCATCCCCTGCATCTGGCAGAGTGGAGGAGGGACAAGAGCCACCCATACAGGCTGTCTACAGCCCCACATCTACCTACAAGGAGGGCCACTGTGTAGTCAGCTGAGGCCCAGGAAGAGCCTTCAGGGGCCGAGTCTGACACCAGCAGTCTCCTAGATGGTCCAGTCATGTTCACAGCCATCCAGGTGCCTAGAGCAAGAGAGGAGCCTGGTCCACAGGCAAGAAACGGCTCTGGGACGTTTGCACGGATGAATGACCAGGTAGACAAAGGGCATCGGCCTTGAGCAGCACTCACCCCATCCAGCCGCTCTAGCCCTTCTTCTCTGCCCAACATCCCTACAATGTTTGCTTGACTTCAGCAAAGGAAGTCACTGGCCCAGGGGTGCCACCTCGCCCTGGGGGGCCCATCCCCAGGCACACCCTAAGCTGGCATGGACATGCTCAGGCCTCTAGTCCCTGGTCAGCTGTGGTTCACTTGCTGGTCCCCCCGTCAGGGCACACGGAGGGCCCCACAGCTCTACTGTGCACTACCTACCACGCGGCATTGCCTATGGCTGTGGGCAGCACGCCTGGTGTCCACTACTGGACCTGAACATTGGCTGAGCTAACCCAGTCTTCCTAGGCAGGTCTTGGTAATGTCCCCTAGACAGACAACTGGGGAAACTGAGGCCTAAAACAGCGTTACACAGTGGATAAGAGCCAGCATCAGGGGCTCCCAACACCTGGCACAGTGGACAGAAGAGCCATGACTCCCCAGGTGGCAGGGGCTTGGGAAGGAACCTCATCAGCCTCCTCCCCTCTCCCTGCCCTGACCTCCTGCAGCCCCACCCCACACTCTCACCAGCCTCCTGGTTCCTCCTTCCAGCAGCCACTGCTCTTTGTGCAGCCTCCCCTCTCCTCCCTTGGTATCCAACAAATGTCACCTGCCCTGACTCCACCTAAGGCAGCCCCAGACTGTCACAGGCAATTCCTTTCCCTTCCCACTGGCACCAGCCCCTATGACCAGAATGACCTGCTACCATGTCTATGGCCCCCAGCCCCAAGTGGGTTACTGAAAGGGATCTCACGGGTGCCCTCCTGGCCTGCGCATAGTGGGTGCTCAGCAAATAGGGCACATCCCCCCATAACCCAGGGCATGCACACAGTGGGCATTCAGCCGATAGGGCTCTATACCTTGCGTTCCCAGCCCTGCACAGTGGATGCTCAGCAAACAGCCACCCAGCGAGCACCCCAGGGACAGAGTCTGCCGCATCTTCAGTCTGCCTTCACCCATTAGTCCCACAGCAGAGAAGGGAGATCCACAAGTCCACCCTGCCAGGCCTCAAATGTGCCCAGAAAGGCTGGTGGCTTATAGTCCATCATGGGAACTCCCAAGAGCCCCACCCTGGAGGAAGGAGAAGCCTGCACCCTGAGCACGCCTCAAGCACAGGGGAGCCAGGGACCATCCTGATGCCAGGCCCAGAGGCCCTAACCTGGGAGGGGCAGGGTGCTAGGGCCTCCTGGTTAAACCTCCCACCACCCACCTAGAAAAACCCCTCCTGCCCCTCCAGGAATGACAGAGGGCCCAGGGCCAGGTGGGGTGAGCACCCAATTTCCAAAGGTCAGGGCTGGGCCAGGGCTCAGCACCCCCAGGGGCTGTGAGGGGCTCTGTTGGATGGGATCCCTGGGCCACCTGTTCAGGGACCCAGGAGCTGGGTCTGGTGTGAGGCCTCATTCCACAGCAGGCCTCATTCTTGGCGTGGCACCTGTTGTGCATGAGGGGGGCTCTCCCATAGCCTAGGCTGCCCAGGACTGCCAGGCTAACTTGGCACATGCAGGACCTCAGTGGGGGGAAGGGGACATGTATGTGGCTTGAACACTTGTGGGCAGACCTTGACCCTGAGGGGGCAGGGTTCTTGCCCCTCTGTCCTGGGCTGCATCCCCAGCACCTGACAGCCGCTGGCCCAGGATGCTGCTCACACACTCGTGGCCCAAGAAAGGGATGAACACGGGAACGAACATTCGGTGTGGCCCAAAGGGGAGGCGGTGAGCCTGAGGGAGCCGTGGGGCCTTTCCCTGCCTTGCCGCCTGGCCAGATGACAGTGCTTTCCTGGCCACCAGCAGGTGAGGAGGGGCCCCAAACTTCCCTCCTGCCTGGCCAAGATCTGTGCAGGGGACATGGTTTGAGGGCTCCTGTGGATCTTCTCCCACCACAAGATGCTGACCCTTGACTGTCCCCAGACCAGCAAGGCCTCCTGGGTCAGCTATGTGACCACTGCCTTCTCCCTTTAGCTCTCTGTGGTCCCACCCCCCCCTGCACACTGTCCTGGTCTCCATCTTTAAGGTTGAGACAGGCTGCAGGCCTCACTCAAGGGCACTTAGGAAGGGCAGTGATGAATCCAGGACCCACGGTCCCCACCTATGAGGGCACTGAGAGATGACAGAGCCATCCTGGGGGTCTGGCCTTAGTCACCTTGGACTCTCGGACAGGGCACATGGTGAAGGGTCCCAGGAGGGTCTCATACTGGCATCTGAGGAAAACCAGAGCACTCGGGATTTTACAAACCACAAGAGCAAATATTTGCCAAGCACCAGTGGCAGAGTCAGCTTGTGCGAGGTCTGAGCCCTGAGGGTACACCCAGGGCAGGGTCCAGGAGGGGCAGGAGTGACCAGGGGGCCCAGCAGTACACCCCACCTCCTGGGCTTTCCTAGGAAAACAAGCCTACAAATGTCTCACCACCTCAGGGGGTCAGAGTACAGGAGCCCAGAGCCAGGTCTAGACACACAGAGGTGGGAGAGTTGGGGAGCAAGCACCCGTGTAGTGGGGTGCACCCTGCACCTCCTCGGGGCAGACTTTTAGTCTGGGGTGACGGTGTAGTAGTGAAGCCTGGGTGCTCCTAGACAGAACAGGCTCAGCCAGGTGATGCTCTTGGGCAAAACACTTCACTTCCCTGGGCCTTGGTTTCCCCACCTGTGAAACAGTGAAGGGGTGCAGGGGCTGATGCAGGGAAGCACCATGGCTGTTCCTCGGGTGCAGAGCAGGGGTGAGGGCACCTGGTGTCCAGGACAAGATCACTGTGCACACAGCCACCACCATGTACGCTTCTGTAAAAGCACAACAGGTGCCACGCCAAGAATGAGGCCGGCTGTGGACTTGGGCTCTGGATGGAAATGATGTGTCCTCTTGGGCCCAGCTGTCTACATTGCAGTGTAACCCCTAGGGGGCAGTGCACGAGGGCTGGGGTGCACAGGACATGCCTGTACTTGCTTCTCAACCTCTCAGTGACCCCAAAACAGCTCTGGAAGTCAATTTCATTAATTTTTTTTAAAAAACCAAGCTTACTGGGTGGTGCCTGTGGCTCAGTGGTTAGGGCGCCGGCCCCATATACTGAGGGTGGCTGGTTCAAGCCCAGCCCCGGCCAAACTGCAACAAAAAATAGCCGGGTGTTGTGGCAGGCGCCTGTAGTCCCAGCGACTCAGGAGGCTGAGGCAAGAGAATCACCTAAGCTCAGGAGTTGGAGGTTGCTGTGAGCTGTGATGCCACTGAACTCTACAGAGGGTGATAAAGTGAGATTCTGTCTCTAAAAAAAAAAAAAAAAAAAGCTTAATGTGGTGTAATTTGCGTACAACAAAACCCGAGTATTTAAAGTGTCCCCCACAAGCTGCTGAATGAGCTCTCCTGTAGTGACCACCACAGTCCAGCTAAAGAACGGCCCATCTCCCCCAGGGAGTCCTTCTGCACTTTTGACCATTCCCACCAGGACCCCAAGCCACCTCTCACCTGCTGCCAGCCATTACCCTGGATGTTTCTTGGGGATCCCTGTCTGTGGAGTGGTTGTTCTTGTGTGCCCAGCTGCTCCCACTTAGCGGGACACTGTTGTCTGCACATCTCCTGGTCCCTAGGCAATCTCCCCGCACGGTGGGGCCTCTGCTCATCTGTCCACTCTCCTGCCCAGGTGGGGAGATTACGGAGACAGCAGCCTGGAACGTCTGCCTTTCAGACTGAGGGCTCTGGTGCTGTCACTAGCACGGCTGGCCGTCAGAGCCACGCTAACCCACAACACGGAGCACCTCCCCTGAGCACCTCCTGGGGCAGACGCTGGTGAGGGCTTCCCTGTCAGCCAGCCTCATGGCTCCTGCTGGGCCCCCCTCACACGGCCCACACTGCAGATGCCACCCTGGGTTCAGAGAGGTTGTATACCTGACACAAGGAGGCCCAGCTCTCAAGGCACAGAGCCGGGAGCCAATCTGGCTGGGGCAGTGGGTGGGGCAGCAGGCTTGAGGTCCAGGGCCAAACCTCCAGCACCCACCCCAGACTCTGGTTGCTGACCCAGTCCCATCTGATGGTCAGCAGCTGGAGGGTCTGCCTGTACCTCATGCACACGCAAAACCCCAATAGCACATCATGTAGTCATGCCCCTCCATGCACACCGTACACCCTGCCACATGTACAACCAGAAAACACCCAACCACGTCACACACATACAGACATGCAGGTATGCATGTATGAGGGGTGACAGGTTGATCTCACTCAAACACGCACACCCACGTGCCAGATGTATCTCAGTCCACTTAGGCCACTGCAACAAAACACCTCTATCGGGGCTCGGATAAGAGAGACACATCTCTTGCAGTGCTGGAGGCCAGGATGGAGGCACGGCACACTCCCACCTGCTGAAATGTGTCCAGCTTCACCAATGGCACCTTTGCACTGCGTCCCTGGTGGCAGCAGGGTGAGGGGTCTCCCCGTGGCCTCTTTTACAAGGGTGCCAGTCCCATCTATGAGGCACCACCCTCAAGACCTCATCACCTCCTAACACATCATAGAGGCTTCAACATAGGAATGGGGAAGACAAGCATTCAGTCCATGCAGAAACAAACGCGGTGCACACGCGTCAGCCTGCACCCAGCCCTCCTGCAAACACACAGCTGGCAGTACACAGTCACCTCCTGCCCAGGGCCCAGCCAGGAGGAGCAGCCAGGCTGGGGTGGTGACCATGGTGGGGCCAGAGATGACCCAGCCCTCACCTGAGCCCAGGGCCAGGCCACCAGCTGCCAGCAGAGAGCGCAGCAGGGAGCGGAAAGTCTGACCTCTGACCTCACCTGGGCTCGGGCGCCATCCTGGTCCTCCTCCTCTGAGCCCTGTGAGCTCCCAGGGGTCTACCAGGGCACCCGCACAGGGAACTGTGGCCCATGGAGCAAGGATCTGTGGCTTGTGGGCCCAGACAAGACAGGCTGAGGTGAGGACAGGGGCAGCGGAGAGGAGAGGGGAAAGGGGTCCTGGGGCAGAGATCATGGTGTGGGTGGGAAGGGTGGGGAAGCAGGCGGTGGCCACAATGTCACTGTCCAGAGAACAGGCCACAGTGCCCAATCACTCCAGCATCCTGGGCTGGGCCAGCCCCAGCTCACTTGTCACCTGGGCTCTATCTGGCTGGGGGCACCTATCCTGCCCTAGATCAGAAGTGCCTACTCACTTAGGCCTCCACAGACTGGGCAGAAAGGGCAGATCCAGGCTTGGCACCTGCCCACCCCAGCATAAACGGAAGGTCATTCTCCAGGCCACTCCAACCCCAGCCACTTCCAATACAGTTCCCAGATTTCCCCTGTCTCTGGTAGGGACAGACCTGGTGCTTACTATCCCCAATTTACAGACAAAGAGAGCAAGAGTAGACAGGGGAAGGTGGCCTGCCCAAGGTCACCGCTTGAGCAGGACGTGAGCAGAGATACACTCCCCCTCCCAGGGGCCAGGACATGCAGGTCTGTTCCCTCCCCCAGCCCTGAGTGACCCTCACACACCCCTCTGCCCTCCCAGCCTTGAGTGCCCCTCACTAGTCCATCTGCCCTCCCAGCCCTGGGTGCCCCTCACACGCCCCTCTGCCCTCCCAGCGCAGGCCTTGAGTGGCTTCTTCTTGTTTGGGGCTTGGCAGCCACAGGGTGATTGTGGGGAAACAATCCCATCTCTATGTGGCTTCAGACCTAACCTGTTGGGCCACTTTCCGGGAAGTGGAAGAACCTGCTGGGCAGCTCCAAGCGGTCTCTCCCTCCTTTCTGCTCTTGGCTGGGAGAATCCAAAACCTGTCCGGCTGGTTTGGCCAAAATTGTGCCTTGTTGCCTGTGCGAGTCCACACACTGCCCACTTCCATCTCTCTCCGAAGAGAACAGAGAGCCAGGGGCTCTGCACAGAGGTCGAGGCAGGCCGAGAGGACATGTGAGTACCTGGGGCTCAGGGCCAGGCAGCTCCAACAGTGGGTGGGCTGGACCTCCCAGGGGTGCTCACCACAGGGGCTGAACGCCTAGCCAGGCCCCCTGTGAGAGGGGCAGGAGCAGGTGGGGCTTCATGGCCTCCCCCATGCTGTGGTATGACGGGCGTTTGGTCCTGGGGGCCCAGCCAGTAGGTGGGCTCAGTGGGCTTCCTGGCCGGGAGCCAGGCACACAGACCAGGGACCAGGAGTCCTGGGACCAGGCTGGTGGCCACACACTCAACCTGGATTTTACCCTTGAGAGGTAACAGCAGGTGCAGCCAAGGGCAGGGGTGGCACATGGTTTGGTACACACACTGCCCTCAGCCCTCAGCTTGGGGCCTAGGATAGGCAGTGACAAACTCACCCCCTGCTCCCCACCCCCACCCCCCCAGCTCAGGGAGGCAGCCCCAGGGTGAGGGCGGAGCAGGCAGGCCCATCCTGGAGGAGTCGGGTTGCAGGGCTCCCTGTTACTTGAGCTGCAGAGCAACACCTGCCTTGTTGGGGCACACGTGCACGGGCCTCAGGTGTGTGTGCTGCTGTGCCTGGTCCTGCCACGGCTCTGTGCATGGCAGGTGACGGATGTCTGACGTGCCTGCGTGTTGTTCATGGCATATGCACAAAGGTGTGTTTCTCAGTTGGGATTCTGTCACTATGTGTGTGGATGTGGGTGGCACACATGTGCACATGTCTGTCGTGGGTCTATATATCTGGCACATGTCAGAAGTTATCCTGGCAGAAATTTCTGTGGACATGGCCTGCCACTCCTGAGTTGGCCCAGGGGGTCACCAGGAGGCCATATTTTTGTCCTGGCTGTGTCCCTTGCAAGATGGTTACTGTGGACAGGTGACATCTCTAACATCTCAGCCTCTTTATCTATAAAACAGAGGTTACCAAGGCCACTGCGGGCGAGTATGTGCCATGCCATTGCCCATGAAGCTCCTCTCAGGTGTCCAGCTCAGGGGAGCTGGGGGAAACTCCAACCCAAGGCTGGCCCCAGCCACTTGTCACAGGGTCTGGCATTGGAGTGCCCACCAGGTGCCAGAAGCCTGACAGCCAAGGTGGTGCAGCCTACTTCCTGCCTCCAGGGGCTGGGTCAGGGCTCACCACCACCATCTGTTCTATAGTCAAGGAAACTGAGGCACAACCAGTCAAGTAACCTGGCTGAAGTCTCCAGGGGAAAGGCCTTGCCCGTCACTGCAGAGTGTGGAAGGAGACTCCATGGTCCCCACCTGCTGGCTCCTGACCTGACTCAGTGTCCAAATCTGGGGAACGGGACAATCAGCACCTCCTCACAGGCTGAGCGGGTGTGACACCTGCACCTGCAGAGGCTGGACAGGTGGCAGGTGCTTCGTCTGTAACACTCATGCCACAGACAGTTCCCGGGCTCTGATGGTGCACCTGGCCCTGTGTGGGCTGGCAAGAGGCAGATGGAAGAGGGGCCACTTATGGACTGAAATGTCAGGTGCAGAGGGCAGGTCAGGCAGCTGCTCTAAGCACGCCAACCACAGCGACACTTCAGGGTGGGTCTCCTGCCCCTGCAAAGGCCCTGGCATGGTGCTTGACACACAGTGGGCTCCAGGGAAGCAACAGCCATGCTGCTGCTACTGCTGTGGTCATCGTTGTTTTTATGGAGAGGACAGTCAGCTCAGTCCTTAGACAAGGAGCAGAATTGGGGTCCAGCCCAGAATGCCTGCCCCTGAGGGGCCTGCTGGAGGACAGGTGTCCTGGGGTGAGGGGCAGCCAGTCTGAGCAGGTAACCTTGGAGCCATGGTGCCCAAGCAGGCTCCTCTGGTTCAGCACCCTGGGAGGGGCAGGGAGCTGGGGCTGTGCCTCCTCCGGGCATGGCCACCAGGACTCTGCACTTAAAGTGACTCTCCAAAGATGTGAGTGTCATCCCCTCTGCCCTGACTTGGGGAGGAGTTGTGTAACCCTGTGAGAGTTCTTTGTGTTAGCAATTTGAACTTGTCCAGGAGTGAGGGCCTCCGACAATGAGCACAGTTAGCCACCCAGGGAGCACAGGTGAGGGGCACAGACAGGTGTAGGCTCTCCCTTTGCTGTTCACTGGCTACTTGCCACCAGAGGAGCTCAGGCAGCATAGGCATCACCTGACTTGCGTTACCTAAGAGGAGCCTCACGGCAACCTGCTATGGGGCTGGAGTGTGTAATTGCCCGTCCAGAATAAATGCTACCTGCCCAAGGTTGCACAGAGCCTAAATACAGGACCAGGGGCTACATTCAAGGCTTTAGCCTTCTCTCTGCCCAGTCCCTTCAGGACTCCTGCCCACCTTAGCCATCTTGGGGGCCCTGGGGAACAGATGGGCACCCTAGAGGCAGGTGGGGACTCTGGGGTACAAGTGGAGGCCCTAGGGGGCAAGTGGGGGCCTGGGGGGCAAGTGGGGGCCGTGGGAGGCTCTTAGGGACCCTGGGGGGGCAGGTAGGACCCACAGCAGGTATCTATTCCTCGGGTAAGGATGAAAGGTGGATAGTGGTTCCGCACACACCCTGTTCAGTCCTGGTAAAGCCAGCACACTGCCCCTTAGTCTAAGGAGCAGTCCTTGTAGGCAGAGGTGCCAGGGCCAGTAATACCTACACAGCATGAGGCAGCAGGCACAACCCTGGGTTAGCCAAAGCCCAGCTGCCCCTGAGTAGCTTTGACCATGGGCAAGACCCCTACCTCCAGGTCGTGTCCTCAATGGCAAGACAGGGCAGGTTGAGGACTGGTGGGCCGAAGGGCAGCCCATGATACCCCACCCCTGCCCAGCTGTGAGTGCAGGGCCAGAGGCCAACTGACCTGCCCGCCCCCTACCCTGCTCTTGCCGGAGACTGAGCACCAGCAGAGGGCTTACAGCCTGGACACCCAGGGGGATGGATCCCTGGACTTCTCTGGGGCCCTAAGGAACAGAGCTCAGATCTCTGCCTACCACCCAGCCAGACAGCCCTGTAAAGTCCCCAAGGGTCCAAGAGACTCGGGCCACCCTCGCCTGTGTATAGGTCCCCTGCTTCCGTCCCATCACAGACTCACTGCAGCCCCCTATACCAGAGGAAGACTCCCCTCAGTTCCCTGCACCCTCAGCACCCCAAGCACCCCCGGCCAGCCTCAGCAAGCTCACAGACCCAGACCAGGCCAGATCCCCAGCAGGAGACTGTGGGCCTGGGCCAGCCACCAACTTCTTCCTGAAGGCTCCAGGATGAGCAGACCTCACCCCGTGCGGGCACCCACCTCCCATTCCTTCCCCAGCCTCCTCTCCACCTTCCTGGGGACCAGGCTTCCCCAGTGGGGCAGGAGTCCAGGAGACTGATTCTGGCTCCTGCCTTGGCCACATGCGTTTCTGCCACCTGCCCGCCCCAGAAGTCACACCATCCCCATAGTGCCATCACCCATGAGCTGGTGGCCTTGCCCAGTCCTATCTCATCCCTGAGACCCACAGGAAATGAGGGGATCCCAGCAGGGTGGCCCTTCCCACTCAGATCTAGATACCCACAGTCCTGCCTCAGAGCCTTCACACCTGCTACCCCTGCCCAGCATGCAGAGGAGTGCTTCCCCTGTGCTCTAGGGGCCTTTGAGAGGGTCAGACAGATAGGGCCTGCAGGGTGATCTGAGGCAGAGAAGCCCTGGGCCCCTCCGTCCCAGCCTCCCCACCACAATGACTCCACTAGGCATGATGCCCACCTCTTGTATGAGTCTGGAGCCTGCACAGGCCTCTTCTGGGCCCACGGGCACCATGGGCACCCTTGGGTGGTTCCTTTATGGGCGTCAGCCCAGCCCACACAGCAACACCGGACTGGGAAGAGCTGCCTGTCGGGCAGGTCTGGGTGGATTATCAGGAGCTGCAGCTCAGCCGCTTCCCAGCCCTCATTGGCCAAATCTGCTGGTGGCCTGGGCCCAGGGTGACCCAGCTCAGATGTCCTACCTCTCAGGGCCTTTGGCAAGGTGAGGCCAGCACAGCTGTCCCTGGACCATGCAGAGAGACCACCCCAGTCCCCACTCCCTCTGGCAGGTGACCTGATCTCTTTGAGCCTCAGTTTCCCCTTCTGGGGAGTGGTTTGGTCAATCTTGAAACTGACAGTGCACACAGAAAGTGCAGGAGGTGGGGCTGGAACCATCCTTAGTGCTGACCATGTGACCTGTGCCCCAGCTCCAGCCCCGCTCCCCTCAGCCTCCAGAATCCAGGGCTTTGGTGGCAAGCACCTCCCTCACCAGGGCTCCAGCCCAACCTCACAAGAGCCCTCACCCACCTGACATAGTGCCACCTGCTGTCACCCCCATTCCCATGGCAGGCTTTTGCCCTAGGCCCCATGGCTTCTCCTGGGGTCCAGGACCCTGCCTCCCTGGGCAGGGGAGCCCCTCCCAGTCCCACCCTCAAAGGCACCCCAACTTCCAAGAGTCCAGGATGGTGGCTCCCCCTACACCTATCATCCCCTCATGTCTGGCTCTGTGGGTGGGTGCTGTGCTGCTTGGTACCCTTTCCTCTGGTGGGACATGGGACAGGCCTACAATGGTGAGGTCTGGGGGCTCTGGTTGGAGTTATCCTGCAGAGTTGCTAGAGAATGGCTTTGGAAATGCAAATGAGGTGGGGGACTGAGGTGGGAGGATGGCTTGAGCCTGGGAGTTTGAGACCAGTCTAGGCAACACAGCAAGACTCCATCTCTTCAAAACAAATTGTTACAATTAGCCCGGCATGGTAGCATGCACCTGTAGTCCCAGCTACTCTGTAGGCTAAAGCAGGAGGATCACTTGAGCCTGGGAGGTCAAGGCCCCAGTGAGCTATGATCACACCACTGCACTCCAGCCTGGGCCACAGAACAAGACCTTGTCTCCCCCCCCCAAAAAAAAAGAAAGAAAAAGAAATGGAAATGGGATTGTGTCCTCCCCCATGTAACCTGGTGGGGTCTGGCCACCACGGGGCCTGGGGCATGGCCTCCTGTCAGTCCACAGTAGCACACAGGGGGATATGCCCAAGTAGAGGGAAGCCAGCCACAGCTGTGAGGCTGCATCCTGGAGAGGGGGCGAGGCCAGGATGGAGCCCTGCACCAAGGTCCATGCAATGCACCTGGGATCCCATGGTAGCCTCAGCATGCATACACACACGCACACATGCACACTGCCCCACCCAGGGCAGGACGCAGCCCCCCTAAGTGGGGACCCAGCCCTGTGGGGAGGTCAGACAAGAGGTTTGTGTGTCACAAACACTGGCTAGCAGGCTCAAGAGACACAGCCACCTGACCAAAGGCCCAGCTGGGAGCCAGTCTTAGCCAGAGTAGGCAGGGGAGGCTAAGACAGCCCCAGAAGCTCACTCCTCCCAGCCTCCTGCCCAGATCTCTCTAGGTCGCATAAAATCAGGATAGGCCTGGAAGGTCTGAGGGTAAGGGCCCAGCCCTCAAAGGCCCTGTGTCCCCTTAACCCTGGCCTCAGGTTGTGGGGCCCTTCCTGGGACTTATACACAGGCAAGCAGGTGAGGAGGCCAGGGCCCTGGCCAGCTGCCCCTCTGTAGACTGGCACCTGCTCCTTCCTGGGACCCTCCAGCCTCTCAGTTCAGGGACAACTTCCTTGGCCAGACCAGGGCTAGTGCGTGTGTGCATGTGTGTTTGTGTGTGTCCATGTCTGCACGTGGAGCTGCATGCCTGTGTGTCCGCATGTGTCTGTGCCAGTGTGTATCTGTGTCCACATGTGTCTGAGTATCCATGTCTGCGTATCCGAGTCTACGTACTGTGTGTGTGTGCACTTGTCTATGTACTTGTCTGTGTGTGCACATGTGTTGCACATATCCCTGTGTGGTCTGCGTCCGTGTGTTGTCTATGTGCCTATGCATGTGTGCACCTGTGTGTTATACACGCGTGTGACCTGGATGAGTGGAACCCTGAACGCTCACACCACACTCTGTGCCTGCTCATGCGATGCGGGGTCCTCTAGCCCAGCCTCCACAAGCAGCACATGTGGGTTCTGTCCCCAGGGAGCCAGGGATCACGCTTCCTCTGCCCAACCCTGCACTCCCTGGGCCTTTCCTAAAATGACCTCCCTCCCCACTTCCTTCCTGCAGAGTGGAAACAGAGGAGTAGTAAAGTCCCCACACCCTAGTGGTGGGGCCTGGACAAAGTCCCAGGAAGCCATGGAGAGCTTCATGGAGTCACTGAACAGGCTGAAGGAGGTCCATGAGAAGGAGGTCCTGGGTAAGTGCCCAGGGCCAGCACTGGGCTGGGGAGGAGTCACTACTGTCCTCACCTCAACAAATGGTCCATAGGGCCTGCACAGGCCAGGGTGCCCCATGTGTCACCTCCAACTTTCAACAAATCCCATCTTTGGGAAGGGGAACCCTGAGCTGAGGCCCCAGCCTGGGCCCAGCCCCTGCCATGTGCTGCCCTCCTGCTGGAATGTCATTTGACCACTGAGGGGAGAGGCGTACTACAAGCCTGGCACCTGTTCTCCCAAAGCATTGGTCTACAGCCAGGCAGAAATGAGAGAGCTGAGTGGCCTGGCCTGGTGACCCTCTCACCCAGGGCAAGGCCTCAGTCCTTCCTGGCAGAGGAACAGGAATTCATGGCTCCTGGGATCTGTCCAGTGTCTTCCCTCCAGGACCTGCCCCAGGCCCCACACTCCTATTCAAGTCCCCCACAGGGACAGAGCTGCAGTCCCTCCAGCCACATCACCCCAGAGCTAGGGCCAGCCCCTCTCTGCCGCCTTTCTAAAGAGCACTCCCAGGAACCCAGGAAGTCCAAAGGTCCTGGACCTGGCTGCTTCCTGAGCAACTGGGAGAGGTGGGGCTGCCTGGGTGAGACCACACACTCACCCAGCCCCAGGCCAGCCAGGCTAAGCTGGATCACAAAGGCATAGCAAGAAAAAGGGGTCTGATGGACCCACCCAAAGCCCTTTATTTCCACGCTAGCTGCACCCCTGAAGGTGACTGCTCTCAGCATCTCTGCCCTTCCCAGGTGGCTGGTCACCTCCAGTATCAGTGTCCAACCTCCAGACAGATACCAGAGCCAGAGACCCCAGGGGGAAAGAGAGATACTGGGCCCAGAGCAGGACAGACTAAAGCCTAAGCGTCCAGCAGTAGTGCAGACAGAGACAGGCCCCCCCAGCAGGAAAGCCTCCAGAAGTCAAGCAGGGCCCCACCCAGGCATGTGGGAGGGGGTCTGGATGGCCCTTGTGCAGCAACAGGGACCGGAGGTGCCATCTCATGGCTCTGCCCAGGCCCTGCTATGAGGAAGCTGCAGGGGGAAGTGGCCAGCTGGGCCTCACCTCCTGCCCCCTCTGCTCACTCCGCCAGGCCTACAGAACAAGCTTCTGGAACTGAACTCAGAGAGGTGCCGGTGAGTCAGGCCAGGCCCAGGGAGAAACAGAGAGCACCCCCAGGGGCCACGACTGAGGGGCCATGACCACCCAGGCAGCCTTGAAGCCCCAGGGTGCCAGCACTGCCACTGTCCTTTCACATGGAAAGTGAAACTGGGCCTTGGCACTAGGGTGGGAGATGAATCACTTGTCCGAGGCCACACAGCTAGTATGCATGCAACCAGGCTTGACCCCGGGCATGCAGGTCTCCAACAGCTATCCAAGCCCCTGCACTCAGAGCATCTCCCGACCCAGTGTCAGGGCAGAGTATCAGCCACAGCATTCACTGGGAGCCCTGAGACGTGGTCACAGCTGATGGCACAATAGTCTGCAGGTGGGAGCCCCGGGTCCGTTTCACAGACGGGTTGTGGCTCTGCTGTACTGTGGTGCTGAAGTGACACAGGGACTGAGGGGCGGAAGTCACCAAGTGGCACCTAGTGACTTGGTTGGGGCTCCTGCTTCCAGGCAATGCCCCAGCAAGAACTAGTTCCAACCAAGCCTGCGGGTTGCCGGGCAGAGTGGGCCTCAGGCTGGGCAGGGGGACAGCCTATGGCTTCCCAGCCAAAGTGGAACCCCCAGCTTAGCATTTCCTACCACAGGGATGCACAGAGGCTCGAGGAGCTCTTCACCAAGAACCACCAGCTCCGAGAGCAGCAGAAGGCGCTCAAGGAAAACCTTCGGGTGCTGGAGAACAGGTGGGGCCTCCTCAGGATAGGTGGGATTGGGGAGGAGAACTCAACAGGGCTCCTTGCAGGGTGAGTTTGGGAAACTCCAGGGCAAAACAAGTTGGTTTCTCCACTGCAGGACTTCTCAGAGCCTTAAGTAAATTGCATTTTCAAAGATTTCTCCCCAAACTGTATTGAAAATGAGACACTCAATCCACAGGGTGGGGAACAGGCCTAGGGTTCCACAGAACACAGTTTGGGAAAGGCAGAGGCACATTCTGACAATGGGGCAGTGAAGGGCCCAGCTCCTCTGTAGGCCTCAGTTTTCCCTCCAGAACAACCACTCACCTCCCCATGCCCACAGGCTGCGGGCTGGCCTATGTGACCGCTGCATGGTCACCCAGGAGCTGGCCAGGCGGAAGCAGCGGGAGTTCGAGAGCGCCCAGCTGCAGGGCCTGCAGCGTGTCTTCCTTCTCAGTGAGCTTCCCTCACAGGGTGCCGGGGGGTACCCACATCCCGCCCCAGCTTGCAGACCAATGGGGCGAAGCTGCCACCCGCCCCATAGTGTCCCTGCCGTCAGGAATCCACCTGGGCGTCCCTTCTGTGATGAGTTCTGGGCTCCCTTTCCCTCCTGGGATCCTAGCACTGTCCATGACCTTGGGGTGGGCCCTATTTTTTCAATAACACCCAGCCCTTCAACATGCAGCAAATATTTATGGGCACCTGCTGTATGCTAAGGCCTGGGCTGCATGCTGGGGACATGCGGGGGACAAGAGCAGGAGGGAACTTCCCTAGTGCTGCGAGGACCCCACCCAATCCTGCTCTTGCTGCCCTGCCCTGGCAGCCTCGGTGATCTCTGCCTTTTGCAGCTAGTGAGATGAATGGGCTGAAGGAGGAGAACAAGGCCTTGAAGGAGGAGGTGAAGCGGCTTCGGGGCCTGGAGTGAGTACAAAGGGGGCCGGGCCCAGACACCCGGTTCCCCCAGGCCCACCCACACAGGCACTAGGCACTTGTGCCAGGCAGTGTCAGAGAGCAGCACCTCCTGGGGCACCTGGGGTTCCCTGATCTGCCCTCCCTCATCCTCCCTGCCTCTGCCTCCTCTCCAGAGAGAAGCCCAAGCCCCTAGCCAGGGAGGGTACCTCGGACCCCTTCTCACCGCTGCTGCTCCCCTCCCCCGGCACCTGGAAGGCCATCACTGAAAAGCCATCAGGCGACCCCAAGGAGGCTAAGGAAGACCACCTGGACACAGGTGCTGTGGGAACTGGGGAGGCTGGGAGGCAGGGTCCGAGGGAGCATGGAGCCCTCTGGCCAGGAGCTGAGCACCCCACTGAGCATCTCCCAAGCTGTCACCCACGGCTTCTCCCACAGAAAAGCCAGCAGGGCACAGGAAATCTCCAGTAGCCAAAATCTCCCCAGGTGCCAACCTGCCTGAGCCAGGGGCCCCGGACCTGGTAAGGGTGAGGGCAGAGGAGCCCCCCACACTCAGCCAGGCCAGGCCTTCCCAGGAGGCTGGTGGCTGTGGCCCTGTCCTTAATGAATTGGATGTGGGTGGAGGAGAGGCTCGGGGTGGTGACCCGCCCGGCTCAGCTGCCCTCCCTGCCCTCCCTGCAGAGTCCACAGCACATCTCCAACCAGCTGCATGGGACCATCGCTCTGCTGCGACCTGGGTCCCGCTGCCCAGCTGAACCTGGCTCCACCAATGGGACACCCCCACCACTGTCCTCCAAAAATAGCCCAGCCAGCCCACCATTGTATGAGCACAGCTTTCCCATGGACAGGTGAGGGATCCTCCTACCACGGCCACCTGGAACTCCTCAGCTGAGCCCCCACCCCAGACTCTGGTTCTGGGGCAGAAGGCCAGCAGCCACACCACCCTCTGCCCCTCAGGAGCCCTGCTCATCTCCGGCATGGCCTTCTCAGGGCACCCCGACTGTAGCCGAGTTCCCCCATGAATGCATCCTGAGTTGCCAGGCCTAGGGGGTAGATAGGAAATGGCTCGCACCTTGGGAAGCGCTGTCAGAAGGACCCTGAGAGGCTTCAATCTCCCTGCCTGAAAACAGGGGGACGTGCTGAGCAGACAGCCAGACCCCAGGAGAGGAGTCCAGGGGAGGAAGAGGTGTTCCCCCGATGCACCTGGGAGTGGGACCCACTAGCACATCCCACCAGGGAGAGGCCAGGCCCCTCCTCGGAACCCAGACCCCACCCCACCTCTGGCCAAGGAGACAACCATTCACATGGCCCTCTGGCCTCCGAAGCCTGGACATCTAGCCCCCTCCACTCCTGCCACGTGACCTCAGCGGCTCACGTCCTCCCTCTAGGCTGCATGTCTCCATCTATGAAGTGGGGGTCCCTGTCTTCTCCCTCTCAGGGTCACTCGACCAGTCACTGCTAACTGCCAGCCAGTGAACAGGCTTCTCCTCCTCACAGCTTCCTGTGGGCCTCCCGGCCCTCCGCCATGACCCATGAGTCCCTGAAGCGCTCCCCTCAGGCTGACCACCTCTACCTCCTAAACCACCACCTGTCCCTGCACCTTCGGAGCCCTCATGGCCACACCTTGGCCCCTACTGCAGCCCCTGGCAACCCCAGGCTCCAGGGCCTGAAGGCCAGAGAGGGAGAGGCCTGGGAGGAGCCCAGGCAGGACCCACGGCTGGAGGGGGCGCTGCGCCTACTCCTGGCCCAGCAGCAGCTACGGGCAAGGGCAAGGGTGGGTAGCACCGGGACAAGCTGCCCACTTGGGCTTGGGGAGCCGCCACCTTCCCCACCAGTCGGCTCAGACTCTGAGGGCCCCGAGAGTGAGGTGGCCAGGGCAGCTCCAGCCACAGCAGTCCTGCCTGGAGGGCGGCACCCACAGCCCACAGGCCTAGGCTGCTCCATCAGGGAAGAGGCCACAGCTACACCAGACAAGCCCCTGGACCTCTCAGACCGGGGACGAAGCCGAGACGCCTCCAAGCCAGCCAGTCAGCCTGAATCTCTCAGCCCCACAATTGCCCACACTCCCAGCCCCGAGCCGTCTGCCCCATCTGAAGCCCTGACTCACAGCCCCCAGGCACTCAGCAATGGCACCAAGAGGACCCAAGTGCCACAGACAGAAGAGCCCCCAGCTCTCACAGTAAGGAGCCCAGCACTGTCTTCTCATCTCTACCCTCCTCAGGCTGCTCTCTGCCCTCTGCCCCACTAAGTCAGCTCCCAAGGAGACAGTATGGCTGCCTATTCACACCAGAAAGGAAAAGAACACCCCAGATACAGCCTGGGATCCCACAGGCTTTGTCAGGGGCCGGGGAGAAGGAAGAACTCCTGAATAAACTCAATCCCCTTACCTGTCTCCCCCAGGACTCCTCACACTTCCTCCCAGGGGCCCAGCCCAGCTTGCCCTCTCAAAGCAGGATAGAGGATGAGGCCAGAGGAGGGCCTGACCCCGGTGTCCCCTCAGGTAAAGTGAGCCCCCAGGGTCAAGACACAGCTGGGAGGTGGTGCCATAGTGGGGAGGGAGTTGCCATGCTCAGAGTCCAAGGGGAGGAGTATCTCAAGGGCAGGCCGCTCTGCCTATTGGCCTGACCAGCCAGACCCAGGTCTTGAGCTTGGGTCCTCCCACCTGTAAACATGAAGGAAGTGGGGTCTCCAGGCAGGTGCCCCTTTGAGCACACTCAGTGAGCAGGAGTATCTCACCAAGAGGCCAGTAGGCAGGTGGCAAGCGCCCTGTCACACAGTGACCAGGCCAGGGAAGGGCACCTCAGCCGGAGGGGTCCATACTTGGGGCATGCCAAAGACACTGGGCCTGGGCTCAAATTCCAGTCTGCCCCTCGGGCCCCTTGCACCTGTTTCCTCATCTGCAGTCATCTCCACCCATCATAGTCTGGCAAGTCGGGAGCCCACACGGCTACCAGCCTGGCCTGACCCCATATCCTGCCCCCTTCAGAGCCCAGCAAGACCAAAATGCAGAGACCTGAGTCGGATGACCTGGATAAGCCAGACAGCTCAGACAGTGAGGTGGGTCCCCAGCCACATGCTGTTGGGGAGCAGTCCTAAAGCAGGGCTCCTGGGCAGGAGATGGGCACAGCCCTCACCCTGATCACATCCCTTCCTACCCAGGGACATCTGAGCTCTGAGGCCGGTGCCAATCCCCACATGCCAGGGGAGGGGCCCAGGTGCATCTGCACCCGGGAGCAGGGTCTGCAGCATAAGAGGAAGCAGGCCTCAGACCTGGAGGGCCAAGGTATGGCCACAAGGGGTGAGCAGGGGTCAGGGGTCAGGGGTCAGGGGTGGGCCCTACAGCACCAATATCCCCCATGCCACCTCACTCCTGGCTGCCCAGAGAGTGGATCCTCAGGACAACGGAGGTCAGAACAAAGCCCACACTGGGCTCCAGGACAGACCTCTGGGAGGAGGGTGGGCCGGGGTCCTGACTTCAGCTTCCTCACTATGCAGCCTGGGCCAGGGTCCTCCCCTGTAGGAGCAGCTAAGTCCAGGGCACATGAGATGTCACTGGGGGAAGGGGTGGGAGGCCCAAGCAGAAAGCTGAGGACAGTCACTACTAGCACTGAGGGAGGAAGGGGTGTCTGGTCCACAAGCTGCCTCTGCCCTCCCCGGGACCCTCCTGTCCACCTTCAGACAGGAGCCATGGCAGAGGGCACATCCCTGCCGGGCACTGGTGTGTTTTTTCCCGCCGGGAGACTTGGGGGCTACTCAAATGTTTGCCAAGGGCAGCACCCTATGGCTCAGCTCCTCCAATAAGGCCACCAGAAGCCCTGGCTCCAGCTTGAGAGTGTCAGGACAGCTTCCCCGTTCTGGCTCTGGGCACAACAACAGCTCCGGCTGGGCCTCCAGGAGCCCTGAGAGCCTTTGAACACTAAGCTAGTAACTGTGTGGCCCCATGTTTGTCTAAGCAGGGCACAGGGCCGCAACACACAGGCCAGGCTGTGCTGCCACAATGTGTCATTGTTGCCAGGAAGGTGACCACAGCCTGTGTCTGCCGGGAGCAGTGGAGAGGCCAGCACACCATCTTGTTTCAAGGCACTTCCTGATGTGGGCGTGTGGAATTGGTCTTGGGTGGGGTACAGCCCATTAGGGGTCAAGCTGTCATCCTCTACCCTCCAACAGAGCCAAGCCAGCCCCAGCCCCTGTCCTCCCACCTGGCCAGGGAAGAGGGAAGGGGCTCCTGCTCCCAAAACATGTACTTTGCAAGTCAATGAGGATGGGGCCTTTGCCCAGTACGTGCAGCCCCACCTTGCCCAGGCAAGGCACCACACAGCTCAGCCAGGGCCAGTGCCCAGCAGGCAGGACTATCACTGTTTGACTGGAGTGGGGGAAGTTGAGATCCAGAGAGGTGAGGGAACCTGCCCAAGGTCACAGGGCTGATACCTGGAGTCAGCAGGCCCACTGAAACCATCTCAGGGACCAGGCACTCCCCCCTATAGCCCTCACCCCAGCCCCAGCCTGTGCAGTGGGCCCACCGAGGCACTCTCCAGCATCTCGGGGGCTTCATGAGCATGTCCTAAGCTCAGGCTGTCCCAGAGGTTCTGGGCACTCCGCACAGGGGCACCAACTCAGAGCCTGTCTTCAGGGTTCCACATCCGGGGACAGGGTCCTCCCTACCACCAAATCTTCATTCTCAACGGGGCCACCCCTGGGCATTTTTCTGTTAGGAGCAAGGAGCTGGTTAACCCAAACAACGTGGGCTTGAGAATACCCAGCTCCCTGTGCCCAGCACTGCCCAAGGAGGTCAGGCAGGGTCGCCCTGGGGCCACTGCCACACTCCAGCCTGACCACAGTCCACATCCCACAGCCTCCAAGAAGCTGTCCCGGGGGAGAAGGAAACTGAGGGAGGCACTGACCGCAGCTGAGAGACCAGGAAGCCCAAGGGACACCCAGGGCTGCAGCCCCTCCCCCCACAGCAGCAGCTGGGAAGATACCTCACCCCTGACCGAGGGGCTTGCCCAGAGGTGGCTTTCCACCTGACCAGCCACGCCTGGACAGACCACTCACCAAGCCAGCCCATGGAGGACAAGAAGGGTGAGCCGACGCCTCAGGCTGGTGTCCAGTCCTCTCCACCTCCACCCACCTTGGAAATGCACTGCTGGCCCTGTGGCACCCTCAGCTCAGCATCTGCTCCCTTAGGGCAGAGAGGATGAGAGGTAGGGATTGCTCAGGCTCCAGCCTAGCCCCAGGCTTCTGGGCAGCGCCCTCTCGGAAGGCAGGGGACCCCCACTCACATCCCGCATCCCCGGCACCCAGCCCACCAGGGTCCGCGCCACGCTCTCAGGCGCCCCCTTGTGGAATCTGGCAAAGAGGTGCCCGGCAAAGAGAACAGCAGGATCTGGCGGTGGTGCTCTCAAAGATGGGAGTCCCAGAGCGCAGGGAGAATAAACACGTGAAGAAGCACATTGCATCTGGCAGGGCTTGGGGGCACAGAGCTCAAAAGGTGCTTCACCGCACTGGGGACCATACCAGGAGCCCAGAGGTCACTACCTCAAAAGAGGGTAGCACAAGGCCAGCTCCACTACTCAATGCAGCACATGACAGGACCTAGGCACCCTCCAGGAAGGGCCTGGGAACAGCAACAGGGTGCATGCACCTGCCGGTTCCTCACCGGCACACTCTTGAGCACTTTGCTCCAAGTGTACCTCTGATCACTCTGCCCTGGGTACAGACATAGGGTAGCTCGCCCAGGACCCACTCCCCTGGCAGTGTTCCCTGGTGAGGACATGTCCCTGTGTCCCCAAGCTGTGTGGGAGGAGCAAGAGAAGCAGATTCCTGGCCAAACTCCACCCAGGGAGGGGGATCTTACAAGATCCTGTGTTGTATGACGCTCCCAGGGTAATTCCTGGACACATGAAGTTTCAGAACTGCCCCTTCCAGGGCAGGGACAGCAGGGCCTCCGCTGGGAGTCACCTCAGTTCTGTCTCATGGGCAAAGTAACAGCAGCACTGGGTCCCAACCTGTGATGGGGGGCGGAAATGGGGAAGAAAAATTTGGGTTTTGAGGAATGAATAGCAGCCTGCCAAGTTGGCAAGGGGCAAAGGCATTCTGGGAAGCTTCTAAAATCAGAACTCTAGGAAGGTGGATCAAAGATTTGGCAGAGAAGAGAAACAGGGACTATAGAGGAATGTCCAGAAGGGTCACTTGGGGTGCCAGGCTGAGGAGACAACTAGGAAGTCAACTGAGGGCCAGATGTACAACCCGGAGACACTCCCTAGCATGCCCCTGGAGCATCCAGACAGAGCCCTGTGCTCGACACCTGGTAAGAAGCCAGGTGGGAATCAAAGAGAACCCAGGACCACACCTGTAAGTGAAGGGTAGCCACAGCACTCAGGTGCATTGGGAAGTCAGAGTTAGACATGGCACTGAGGTGCATTGGGAGGGCATGGCCAGTGATTAGTTTAGGTGAGACCTAAGCCAGACCTGGGGTACTGGCCTCACCAACTTCTCACCTGCTACCTGCAGCCACCTACTGAGCAGAGAGGCCAGAGGGACGGAATTCCTATGTGTACATGAGAGACAGCAAGCTCTCCCAGTTGTTTAAGGTTCTCGGACATGTCCCAGATCAAATGAAACAAAGGCTATGTGGCCCCTACACATCTTCTCGTGGTCAGGCTGGCTGGCAGCTACCTGTCAACACCTGGGTGGTAGAGAAACCAAGCATTATAGAAGCCTAGTGAGCGAGCTTGCCAGCCCCAGGGAGAAACACACACTCTTCCCTCAGTGCCCCTCAAGCACCCTCAGAGCTCAGCAAGGTGCTTACTGGGAAAAAAAAAAAAAAAAAAAAAAAAAAAAACTAGCTCCAGGGCCCAGCTCCACTCCTGCCTGGCAGGGCAGCAGGGACTAACAGCTAACTCAGACCCCCAGCTCTTCATCCTCCCTCTGGCCCTTCTGTTCTGACATCAGCTTCTCTGCTGGCTTATCAGTTTATGGGCTCATCCTTCCCTGTCAGGGTCATCCTCCTGATCACATGATCATAGGCCCACCGTGGGCACACCCTGGGCCAGTACTCGACAGCACTGTGGTCACTCTTGATCCAGGTGCACACACGCACACACAGGATCCCCCCATACAGGACAAATGGGTCTGTAGCCCCAGCACCACCTACCCCATCAACAGACACCCTGACTCCCAGAAAGGGGCCATCAACGTGGGAGGCCACTCCTGGGAGCAGCTGGCAGGACACACTAAGCACCCTCACCTCACACTTGGGCCCCCCTCGGAGTTCTCCCCAGCAGGACAGCTGGAAGAGGCCTTGAGGCCAATTTGGAACGGCAGAGGAAAAAGGAAAAGACAAGACTGGGCATGGGTGGGCCTGCCTGCAATGGGAAAGGAAGGTCAAGAAGTGAGCAAGGGGCCTGGAGGGGCCTCAATGTGGGAGGTAGAGGTCCCCAAGACAATGAAGACCCCTGTCTGGTGCCACCAGCTAACTCACCCACTTCCTGATGCTTGTCATGACACACACACACACCCACCAGGTGCTCCCCACCTGCCCCACTCTGGCATTGGTGCGGACAGGCTGGACCCCATTTGCTGGCCACCTCCTGCCTGGGCTGACCATGCCAAGCGTCCTTGCAGAGCTGGTTTCATCCAGACAGCAAACCAGGGCTGAAATCACTACCCCTACTTTAAGGATATGTAAACTCAGGGACAAAAAGTGACAGAGCAGGAAGGTGGCACAAATGTGGATGCGGGGGCCCTGCACCACCCCCCATGTGGGCTCTCGCCAGGCTGCAGACAGGTTCCTGGGCAGCACCTGAGAGCGAGGGCGTCCAGGACAGAGAGGAAACTGAGGCCAGAGCACACACAGGCTCAAGGTCACTTTCTTGTCGGACTCTGCTGGGGGCTACGATCCCAGGCCGGTGGGTGCCTTCTACCCTCGGACCCTCGGTCTCTTTGGTCAGTGGGGGAGGCTAGGTGGCAACGCTGCCCTTCCGAGAAGCCCTGCGGCTCCTGGCAGGGTAAGCCTTGCCTCCCACGAAGTGCCGCCTAGACACCTCGGGCCGGGAAGTGAGCTGGGGCCTAGCCCACGCCACTCTGCTCCGGAGCCGTAATGCACGCTCGACGGAGCTGACCGTAAACGCCACTGCTCAGCGGGAGGAACATGGCACCAGCCCCCTGAGGCCGGGACTCGAACCCTCACGTAGGATCCCGGCTCCCGGCTCCCTGGGGGCAGAGCCGGTGCTATCTCTAGGACCCAGGGGAGCTCCCCGGGCGCAGCGCCATTCTAGCCAATGGGAGCGCGAGACCGCCGTATATTTGCATGTGGGCACCCGGTAACCAATGGGAGGCGGGTGTGAGAAGCAGAGTAGACACACGGCGACAAATGGGCGGCAGGCGCGCGGCCGGGGCGGGACGGGACGGGGTGCGCGCGGGCAGGCGGGCGGGCGCAGTCGGAGATGGCCGCGGCTGCGGCGGGTGGAGCCCCGGGCCCTGCCCCCAGCCCCACCAGGCCCCCGCCGCCCGCCATCGCCTCGGCAGCCCGGGCCCCGCAGCAGGCCCTGAGGAGGCGCGGGGACTCGCGACGCCGCCAGGCTGCGCTCTTCTTCCTCAACAACATCTCACTGGACGGGCGGCCCCCAAGCCTGGGCCCGGGCGGAGAGAAGCCCCCGCCACCGCCCGCCGAGACCCGCGAGCCGCCCGCGCCGCCGCCGCCCGAACCCCCCGCCGGGCCACCCGCCAGGACACCCGCGCCCCAGGGCCTGCTCAGCCCCACGCAGGTGCCCGCTGGGCTCGTCCTAGATGGACAGCGCCAGAGGTGAGTGGGACTGGAGGAGGGTCAGCCCGGGTCGCGGGGACGCGCCGAAGACGGGCTGGGGTCAGCCCCAGGCTTGAGGGACTGGTACAAGGAAGGGAGACAGGGGACCTTCCAGGGTCAGCCCAGGATGCGGGATCAGGGTCACCTGAGGCTTCATCAGTACAGGTCAGATGACCTGGGCATGGAGTTGGGGTGTCCTGGGACTCTGTCACAGTTTCCTCAGGCACTGTAATTCCCCCTTTGTAGGACTGATAGTTCTCTTAACCTCTCTGCTCTGCATGTGGGCTCAGGGTCTTGTCCACTTTGTAAGTCCCCTGCACATGGGTTTCCAGGTCCCTCTGTCTTTATCAGCACTCGCACACCCACAGCCCTTGGTCTGCAGACACACCCTCTCCCCTGTGTGCTCTGACCAGAGCTCTAAACACAGGGACTCCCAGACACCCCTGATGCGTTCCCTTGCACTGAGCGGGCCACAGCCTCAGGACCCAGCATGTGGGCCAGGGGTATTTCCCGCAGAGTGGCTGACATCTACTCTCAGAGTCCTCTGCACTGGCCAGGCCTCCCACCCCAGGGCTGTTGGTATCTGGTGCTCCTACCTTCCCTGTCACCTCCCTGTTGATCCCTGGAGCTGTCACCTCCCAGGCCTGCAGTTACTCCACTGCTCTGATTCTAATTCTAGGGATCCAACCTGAGCTGTCAAGTCTTCGTCCCTGCCCTGATGTCTTGCCAGAGAGCACTGGCCCCCAGCTGACCTTGGCTCCTTCCTCCCAGACTCTGGAGGTTCTCCGTCTCCACACCCCACAGCCCTCATCCTGGGGAGTGACAGTGGGCGGCCTGCAAGCAGGACCAGCTGCCCCAGGCTGTGGGTTGGAGCCTCTGCTGGGTAGCCCCCAGAGACTGTGTGGGTGGGCTAAGGCCTCAGATGGTTTCCAAAGGTGGCTCTTCTTACCTGGAGGTCACCATGGCCACCCTGGCCATAGTCACTTGATGGCCCAGCCCTCAGGCAGGTCAAGGGTTTTGGCTGGAGCAGGTTGAGTCCAGGATAGAATGCTCTGTGGTCACGGATGTTGACTTCACAACCAGAGATTTTCTGAGGTTACCCTGTACCCCATGGGTGGGAGCATTTCCACAAGCAAGGCTGACCACTGCTCAGGGCACGGTGAGAGGGCTGGGGCAGAGGGATCAATGTGCCCAAATGTGGCAGCTGGGCACCATGTACTCAGTGTGCCCAGCGCCTTCCTGGAACACAGGAGAGGTGGAACTGTGCCATGCATTCCAGGCTGACAGCAGGTCCCGGTTGTGTGGGGCTCCAGGAGCAAGGGATGCTCCCGCAGCAAGCCGAGTATCACGTGTGTGGTCAGCTTTTCTTCGACAGTCCCACTGTTTGACACAGAGCCCCCCTCTCCTTCAGCCCTGTGAGTGCTGGGATCCAGGTGGTGGTACTGAGCTCACCAAGTGTAGCTTTAGTGCTCCTGTGTGCACCAGCCCTGTGAGCAAAGATCAGACCTGACCCATGGAGCCCCTTCTAGTGGGAGAGAGGAGTTCAAGAATAGCCATGCTGCAGTAAAGGCCTGTAACTCAGGACACCCTCCTTGTGGTCCCAGAGCCCTCTTTGGTGGTGGCACTTGAGCCCTGCATACCGTATGTCCACATGTGATACATAGCCCACCCCACAGGATTCCAAAGAGTATGCCATGGCCTGGCTTCCCTGGACCGGGATGGGATGTGGTGTGGGCTTGAGTGCCCATTTCCAAGTAAGGTCCTGTTCACAGATAAGGAGACACGGTTCAACCCACAATAGTCCCAGTTAATATCAACACTGCTGAATAGGTAGGAGGTGACATCCCTACAAGCAAACAGCTTCTTGCCAATTCCAGACAAGTATGGCCCAGTGGAGAGCCAGCTTGAGGCAAGAAGCCCTCCCAATCATGGCTTCTGAGGAAACTGTTTCTGAGGAAAGACCTGGGTTGTGGCTGCAGGGACAGGCTGGCATCTAACCCTCCCAAGTGCCTGTCTAAAGTGAACCAGTTTCAGCCTGGCATCTGGCCATTTGTTTATAACATGGGCAGAGGTGTTCTTAGTTGCCACTAAAGGTGGTCAGCCAAGGCTGGAGATTGGAGGCCCATTTCCCATGCAGTCCCTGGGCCTTTGTAAGATGGGGTCCCCAAGACCCCAGCAGATATGCCCCGAGAGTCCAGGTGCAGTGCTTGGCCCATGGGTGGAGCAGCCAGCTGACAAGACCACTGCCCACAGTTTCCCTGCAGTGGGAGCTCCAATGTCCTCAGGTTTAGGGCAGGTGGGCTGTGGGACAGCGCAGTGTAGTCACTTGAAGGCCCCAGCCCATTCTCACATTACCTGCCCCACTTATGGGGTCATGTCTCCAGCCCTCCACGTGGCCAGCAGCTCTTCTTCTGGTCTCTGGGCTTCAGATGATGACATGGTCTTCAGGCCTCAGGCAGCCCTTCCTCAGCATGTCTTCAGTTACAAAGTAAAGGAGTTTATCAAACACTAGAAACAATATTTAATAAATAGTGGCTTTGCTGGGCATCCATACTCAGTGGTTAGGGCACTGGCCACATGCTCCAGGGCTCGTGGGTTTGAACCAGGCCAAGGCCCGCTGAACAACTAAAAAAAAAGTCACAGCACTCTCCTGAGGGTGACAAAATGAGACTCTGTCTCAATAAATAAATAAATAAAAAGTCATTTTAATAACAAGATAAGGAGGCCTTGGTACATGGCTCTATATGACCCTATTTGGCTCAGCGCCTCAGTGGTTAGGGCTCCAGTGCCATATGCACCAGCGGTGGTAGGTTTGAACTTGGGCAGGGCCTGCTAAACAACAATGACAACAATAACGAAAAAACACCCAGGAGTTATGGTGGGCGCCTATAGTGCCAGCTAGGCAAGAGAATGGCTTAAGCCCAAGAGTTTGAGGTTGCTGTGAGCCTGTGATGCCACAGCACTCTACCGAGGGCGACAAAAAAACACTCTGTCTCAAAATAAATAAGTAAATAAATAAAATAGTGGCTTTTCTTCCTTCTGATGCTTTTTTTTTTTTTTTTTTTTTTTGAGAAAAAGTCTCACTTCGTCACCCTTGGTAGTGTGATGTGGTGTCATAGCTCACAGCAACCTCAAACTCTTGGACTCAAGTCTTGCCTCAGCCTCCCAAGTAGCTAGGACTACAGGTGCCTGCCACAACACCCAGCTATTTTGAAGACAGGGTCTCACTCTTGCTCAAGCTGGTTTCGAACCTGTGAGCTCAGGCAATCCACCAATCTTGGCCTCCCAGAGTGCTGGGATTACTGCACCCAGCCCCTTTTGATGCTTTAGGGCTACAAGTGCCGCCAGCACTGTTTGTGAAGGGCCAGTTCTGAAAAGGAGTGGGACTGGGAGTTTGGCTAAACACCCCCAGCCCAGGGCCCTCTTCTTTTTTTATTTTTTTGAGACAGAGTCTCACTTATAACCCTTGGTAGAGTGCTGTAGTATCACAGCTCACAGCAACCTCAAACTCTTGGGCTCAAGCGATTCTCTTGTCTCGGCCTCATAAGTAGCTGAGACTACAGGCGCCAGGCAC
This sequence comes from Loris lydekkerianus, assembly GCA_963574355.1. Classification (NCBI taxonomy): domain Eukaryota; kingdom Metazoa; phylum Chordata; class Mammalia; order Primates; family Lorisidae; genus Loris; species Loris lydekkerianus. Next base: position 69,466 of record CAUYPK010161800.1, read on the forward strand.
AACGCTCAGCTCTTTTTAGAGACTGGGGTCTCACTCTGGCTCAGGCTGGTCTTGAACTCAGGAGCTCAGGTAATTTCACCCGCCTCGACCTCCCAAAGTGCTAGGATTACAAGTGTGCAGCACTGTGCCTGGCCTACATGGTCCTCTTCTTCCCAGAAGGCAAACTCAGGCAGTATCAGTCGCACTACATGCAAGGAAGCCTCCAGTAGTCGCTGTCAGTGTCACTTTACTGTGGCAGGCAGGAGAGGGCCTTCCTGGGACTCTGGGGACTTGCCCACAGGTCAGGTGGGGCGTGTATTAGCCGAAACAGCAGAAAGCCCAAGCTTTGCTCTTCTTGGCTGCCCGCTGGTCTCCACATGTTTCCAGTTGAGGCATCTGTGCATGCCAAGAGGTGAAGGTGCAATGGGAGCGTGCCGCTGACATGCCTACACAGCACCCAGGAGCCGCCTACCCACTGGGGACCCAGGACAGCACGTCCTGGTCTGTCACGTGCCCCTCCTCAGCCGTTGCCTACACTGGACACCGACTAGCGCCTTGTAGCACATCCTGTGTGTCTGGCTGCTCTCACCCAGATCGTGCTGCTCATGTCCTCCCTGGGTAACAGTTCCCCTGTGTCCAGCCTCCTGCTGGCCAGTCCAGCTGCCTGTGATCCTGTCTGTGTCTGCTGGAGTCTGGTGATGGGCATGTCTTCCATGGCAGCCAAGCATCTGACCCTGGCCCAGATCCCATCCCCGCCTGCTAACGTCCGTCTCATTCACAGTAGCTACCCTGTTGGGGGTATATGACGTCACCATAGTCCTGCTTCTGGGAAGAGAAATGCCTCCTCATCCTCCCCCAGTACCAGCTCCCGTGGAGAGGGAGACAGAAGGGAGGGCCACCAGCATCCTCCTGCATTTAGTCAACCCTAGTCCTGGTATCCACACTTGGGCACCATCTTCAGCATTGCCAGTCTCTGCTCCTGGGACAGGGCCAGTTTCAGAGAATAGGCACTGGAGGAGGCAGTGCCTGGGCATTCTTTATTCACACTGTCACTGGCTGAGCTGGTGGTAGCCAGAGCCCTAACTATCTGCCTGGGTTCAGTCACTACTCCACTCCCCACCAGCTGTAGCATCCCAGGCAAGTTGCTAGTGGCTGTGTGCCTCGGTTTCCCCACCTGTAAACTGAGGGTAAGAATACTGCCTACCTCCTAGCACTGGGAGGGTAGAGTTTATAAATAAAATGCTCACAAGGAAGGAAAGATAAAAGAAAACTGCAAAGAAAAGAAGATCTGCAGAGTCTACTGGGAACAGATTTTAAAGCTTGGTGTGAAGAAACACCTTGTCCCCATAGTAACTCAGAAGTAACAGGGGGGGGGGGGGCAGCAGAGGTCAGCAGAGAGCCCTGAATGCCCAGGGCGCTGCCAGACAGGCTACCAAGGGGCTCTACAAATGAGGTCCCAGGTGTCCAAGAGCTACCCAGCCCCCCTGGGTAATTACCTGAGGGAATGAGCCTCCAGAGAAACACTTGGCTGGCCCTTGGGCCTCCGGAGACAGCCCCATGTCTCCACCTCAGCCAGCTGTGTTCGCAGGGAGGCCCTGCACACCAGCCTCAGGTGGGGCCTCTTAGGGCAGGGCCAGCTGCCATTCCCAGCACAGGGCCTTCCCTGGGCCTTCTGGGACAACTGGGTGTCTGTGGATATGCCTCTCAGCCTACAGCTGAGCCCTTAGATCCTATGCCCATGGTCTCCTGCCTCGACCCTGCTGTCCAGGCACTGCCATGTCTCGCCAGCTCCAGAGCCTGGCTGGCAGTCCCCTGTCCCCACCAGGGGCAGGGAGGAACACAGCCCTGTGGAGACACCAATGGCATGTTCCGGGATTTTTTTTTTTTTTTTTTTTTTTTTTGCAGTTTTTGGCCAGGGCTGGGCTTAAACCCACCACCTCTGGCATATGGGGCCGGCGCCCTACTCCTTTGAGCCACAGGCGCCGTCCTGTTCCTGGATTTTTTGTTTTGAGTTCCCTTTTGTTTCCAATGAACTCTTGTTGCCTTTGTCATTTAAAAGACAAAATTATTTCCTAAGACATCAACTTTGACAGTAGAAACCATACTTGATGCCCACATGACCATTGTGTTTCACAGTTTCAGTACAGAGTTCAGTAAATTACCCGAAGTTTTCAACGTTGTTTATAAAGCAGACTTTGTGTTGGGTGGTTTTGCCCAATTGTAGCTAACATAAGCATTCTGAGCATGGTTAAGCCAGGATGCTTGGTACATCAAGTGGATGAAATGTGTTTTTCACTTAACAGTATCTTTAACTTACAGCAGGCTTGTTAGGGCTATGTCCAGCACTGAGCAAGTGCTTAAACCTCAGCTACTACTGATACCACTGTCACCATCATTGGCATCTCAGAAGCTGCATTTTTGGAATATCTTGAGTGGCTAAGCATGTACTTCATGACTCCTGGTACAAGAAAAAGAGCAAAGCTTTAGAGTCTCAGACAGGAGTTCAAGTCCCAGCTTTGCCTTTTTAGCTAAGTGGCCTTGAGGATTAATTAAACACTTTGAGTCTGTGTCTTGAATGATGGACCTTGGCCTGGTCCTGAAGGTGTGAGAGGATCTGTGCCCTGAGGGCACCTTTAAAGAAGTCACTTGTGCCATCATTCAGCCAACTGTGAAAATGTCTGGGAGGTTTCTGAGGTCAAGGAAGGAGGGTGAGGCTCCAGGGACATAGCCATGAGCAGTTCCAAGGAGGCCACTTCTCTGAACAGGGAGGCAGACAGCACCTCCTCGAGTTAGTGTCCAGTGTCTTGAGCAGGCTGCCTGGTCACAGGATAGCCAGGGTCTAGATAGACAGGGCAACATGAACTGAAACCTAATATCCAGAGGAAGTGACCTCTGGAAGAGCTGGAAAAGAATGTTCCACATCAAGGGACAGCCTCTGAAAAAGGGCTAAGGACGGAGCACTTGCTGGGACAGGGGGCAGCGGGCCAGTGGCCTGTGAATGAGGGGCTTACACTGCACATCTCCCGCTGCCTGTAGCCTACCTATGCTTTGGTGAAGGATGGGCACCATCAGCCACAGTCAAGGCGGGGTGGGGACAGGCCCATTGGAACTGGCAGTGCACCCAGCACGGTGTTTCTTAGGGAAGTGCCTTTCGGTGGGCAGGGAGCGTTAGCATGGCATAGCCTGTCTGGAGCCTGCCCTGCAGGGCCACTGGTCCCAGAGAGGAGGGCAGTACCTGTGAAGCAGGCAGGAACCAGAGGCAGAATGGCACCACCTCCTCACACCTCAGCCTACAGCAGTCTATGGAAGCCTCCTAACCTATAGGCACATAGCATGGTCAGAGGCCCTCCTTCCTTGTACTGCCAGCAGCATTGGGCTCAGTCATGAAGGCACTGCCTGAGGTTGGTGGCATCACACCTGTTCTGAGGCCTCCATGTTGTCCCTACAGGAGACGAGTCACCTCCCAGCGCTGCTCCCTTGAGTTTCTAGAAGATGCAGTGGGATGCAGCTCGGTACAGAGGTATGCACCCTGCACACCTGGAGCTCTTAGGTCCGGCTGCCACTGACCCTTGGGGGCCAAGAGAAGGTCTTGGGTAGGAAAGAGGGACCCCCCCCAATTCCGTTTTACCTTGCAGAACCAAGCACACCTCTGGATCACCAAGACACAAAGGCCTGAAGAAGACGCACTTCATCAAGAGCATGCGGCAATACGACACCAGGAACAGCAGGTACCGCAGCGGCCACCAGGTCGGTCGCCCAGGTCATCCTGGGCCTGCCAGGTGGGGCGGGGTCCCTCCTGCCCACATCACCTGCATCAGCTCCCCCTAGGTCCCCATCACACCCCCATCACGCTCACCTTCTTCCATGTATCCAGGCCCCAGCAGGCCCCTGGTCTGGCCATGGCAAGCCCACCCTCTCCGGAATCTCAGGAGATGAAGAGCCACCATCGACACCAACCTTGAGTAGTGTTGGTGTGAAGGAAAGTTGGGAACACAGAGACAGGTTGAGCTATGAGAGAAGGAGCAAGGCTTGGTTTTATCTGGCAGCCCAGAAGGGAGGTTGAACTGCAAATGGGACCGAGTGGCAGCTGGCACCTGGGCCACCCTAGGAGGCTATGTGTGGCCTGCGCTGGGGATGTCCCTGTGCCTGTCCTCTTGCTCCCCCACTGCCAGCCCAAGCGTCCCAGAGGGCACTCTTCCCTCTAGAGTTTGCCTGCCAGTGGTGACTGTAGGTCTGGACAGCCCCTTCCTCCTAGTCCTGTACACATGTGATGCTATAGCATGACAGCCTGGTACCTGAGCGCCAGGCCAGCCAGAGAGCAGTGGAAGGGCGCTCCCGCTGCTGTCCGTCTGCTGAACATGGGCCCAGGCTCGGCTATCCTGGCACCATGTGAGGAGGCCTGCCGGGCCAGCCATACTCAGGATGTGGATCTGCGCACTCCCTGCAGGGACACTGAGGACCAGCTCTGGGTAGACCCCAGTGTCACTGTCCTGCCCCCTCTGCCTGTAGTGACACCTGGCCTAGTGGGGATGACCAGAGATCCCAAGCTGGGGCCTCCAGTCCTGAGTGTGCCCACGCACATGCAACCCCAGGAAGAGGTGCCCTCGTTAGCACCTCTGGGTACACACCTGAGTGCCAAGGTGGCCAGACCACCAGCCTCTTGGATAGTTAAGACAATTTCCCATCTCCTGAGTTAGGAATTTTCCTTTGAAAACCCCCACAGTTGACATAACACTGCCCATAGCTCCCTGGCACCACCTTGACCCTCTCTCTATCCCACAGGATCGTGCTCATCTGTGCCAAGCGGTCCCTATGTGCGGCCTTCTCAGTCCTGCCCTACGGAGAGGGCCTGCGGGTCAGGTGAGCGGCCCAGGGTGCCTCACAGGTACCCACCTCTGGGCAGGTGGTACAGGCTCCTCAGGAACTCAGAATGCCCACTGGGCATCCTCACTCTCTGGTAGGGGCCGCAACTTCTGTCCAGGCTGTCCATTTATATGTTGCCTGGCATGTCCATCTCCCTCTCGTGGACACAGCTGCATGTCCCTGTGACCCATCCAGGCAGTTGTACATGATTCAAGGAAGTGGTTGTCGGGTGGAGACAGCATTATGTAAAAATAGTGATGAAACCTGACCTGGTGAGGTCCACAGCTGAGTCCCAGGCCTGAGCTGAGCCACTGAGGTGTGTGGTAAGCCCGCGGCGAAGTGAGGGGAGGTGCTGCCCCTGTGTTTTGGCAAGTGGTTCCTGTCACTGTCAATGTAAGCTCAAGGACGCCTCTGACAACAAAGGTACTTATTGGCCTGTGTCTTCCAACCAGGGGATGTGCAGATAACTGCTGTCATGAACATTTTGCATGGAGGGGTAGGCTGAGCTGCTGGAGCCTGAGCCCACCACGGCAGTGTCCTGGCAGCCGAGCTTTTGCCCACCAGCAGCAGAGCCAAGTTCCTCTCTTCTCCCCTGCTGCAGTGACCTGCGGGTGGACATCCAGAAGCAGAGACATCCATCCGGTGGCACTTCTGTTTCTCCCGAGATGGTCTTTGAGTTGGAAGGTGTCGAGCTGGGAGCAGATGGCAAGGCAAGTGTCCGTGGTCCCTGGTGCCCCAGGCACATGTGGATCCAAGCAGTCCTTGAGCTTGGTAGTGGGTCCTTCACTGCCAACCTGTGTGTGAGCTGCAAGTGGCCCAGCCGGGCAGCTCCGGCCACCTCACCCCAGCTCCGTGCTCGGGTCTGAGATCAGGGGTCTTCAGAGGTAGGGAACCCAGATAATGCGTGGTAGGGCTGGTGTTCCAGAATGTTCTTCATCTTTCCCTGAGGTTATGCTTTCCACATGGGCCCCATGTATTTGTATCTATACCTCCCTGCAGCGGTGGGGCTGAGCCCTGACACTTTTCTCCCCAGGTTGTGTCTTATGCGAAGTTTCTGTACCCTACCAACGCCCTGGTGGCACACAAGAGTGACAGCCACGGCCCACTGCCCCCACCTCGGCCCAGCATCCCACGGGCTTTGCCAGGCTCAAGACACAAACCCGCTCCTGCCAAGTCAGCGCCAGCCGGCACAGAGTTAGGTAGCCTTGATGGGCACAGGGATGGGCATCAGGATAGGTGGGGAGTGGCCCCGCATGGACTAGGCCAGGCTTCACCCAAGCCAGCTGGGCACAGGGGCCCCATCAAAGACAGCTCCAGGGCTCGGCGCCTGTGAATCAAGCGGCTAAGGTGCCAGCCACATACACCTGAGCTGGCGGGTTCGAAACCAGCCCCGGCCCACCAAACAACAATGACAGCTGCAACCAAAAAGTAGCTGGGCATTGTGGCGGGTGCCTGTAGTCCCAGCTACTTGGAGGCAGGAGACTCGCTTGAGCCCAGAAGTTGGAGGTTGTTGTGAGCTGTAACGACACAGCACTCTACCCAGGGCGACAGCTTGAGGCTCTGTCTCAAGAAGAAAAAAAAAAAAAAAGACAGCTCCAGGGAGGGACCCTACCTCTCAGGACATCCTTCCTTTATGCCAAGTCCTGGGCCCTTAGGAGGGAGGGAGCCATGGAGGATACCCTCCCAGGCCCCAGGAACTCCCCTTGTCCCACCTGTCTCCTTTCGGGGTGGACAGCAGCTCCAACAGAGGCACCGGTGGGTCAGGGCTGCTCTGTCTACAGGGAGTGATGTGGGGGATGCTCCGGAGTATAACCCCAACCTGCTGGATGACCCTCAGTGGCCCTGCGGCAAGCACAAGCGGGTCCTCATCTTCGCATCCCACATGGTAAGCCCCCCCCCAGGCCTGCGCCCCCAGCACCTGAAAGCCCCGAGCAACCAGCCCAGGAGAGTGCGGACATCAGCAGCCATGGGCCACCCCTCACCAGGTTGCCCTAACTCTGGTACCATGTTTTTCTCACAGAGGTTTGGGTGCCTCTGTGAGAAACTGAAATTCACATTTGCAAACCCAGGCTTCATGAAATCTGCCTTGTCAGTGGGCCCACAGGCAAGCCCCAGGGCTGGCAGGAGGCTGCCCACCTTGCCGGCTTCTTATTGCAGACCACGGTGATAGAATACGTGAAGCCCTCAGACCTCAAGAAGGACATGAACGAGACCTTCAGAGAGAAGTTCCCACACATCAAACTGACATTGAGCAAAATCCGGAGGTGAGGAAGGCTTTTCCCAGTGCTGGAGACCTTGTCAGCCCTCCTCATCTGCAGCTGCCTCTGCACACCACCTCCTCCCACTTCTCCCCAACCCCCTTCATCTCCCCCCTCCCTCCACCCACCTAGCCTCACCTGTCGACCCTCCGAGCAGCTCCGGTCTTTTTAATGTTTTAGTCTGTGGCTGGATGCCATGGCTCACATGATCCCAGCACTCTGGCAGGCCCAGACAGAAGCATTGCTTGAGTTCAGGAGTTTGAGACCAGCCTGAGCAAGAGTGAGACCCATGTCTACTAAAATAGAAAAACTAGCCAGGTATAGTGGCAGGTGCCTGTAGTCCCTGCTACTTGAGAGGCTGAAGCAAGAGTTTAAGGTCACTTGAGCCTAAGAGTTTAAGGTTGCTGTGAGGTAGGCTGAAGCCACGGCACTCTACCCAGGGCAAGAGTCTCTTGTTTCTTAAAGAAAAAAACAACACAAATTAAACTCTAGTCTGGCATGTCCCTCTGTGCTCAGCCCCGCCTAGCCTGTGCCACTTTGCTCAGTCAATGCCACAGCTCTTTTTGGGGCCCACAAATCCCCACCCACCCCATGCCGTGTGCTGCGCACTTGCCAAGGCCACCCCTGATGTCCCTCTGTTCTCATAACATGTCATTGCCCCTGCCATGATCCTACCTGGGCCTCACTGAGAGGACGGGATGGAGCGGCCCTGAGTCTGGAGGGCTCACACACCCGCACCCCAGCATCTTAGTACCTGCCTTTCCTCCTGTGGCCTCCATTGCTCCACCTTCCCCCTTCGAGTCTCTATCTAAAACTGCCCCTCATCAGAGGTCCCCTCCCACTTCACTGCCTCCCCTCCCCTGTGAGCAGGGTCTGTCCTCTGCCGTTCCATCCATGAGGACAGTGTGGGCCATGCACCAGGTGCAGGTGGTGCTGTGGGCCCCACTTGAGGGGTGGGTGGAGGCTGAGGCCCAGCCTGCTCGTGATCAGCAAGCTGTGCCCCAGTGCTGGGCTTTTCCCTGGAGGACATAGCACCTCATCTAATGACCCAAAGGCACATGGCTCAAGCCGTGGGAGGGTGGCTGCTGCCTCTGCCCCACAAGGACTTGGCTTCTATCTCTACCTACAGTCTGAAGCGGGAGATGCGGAACCTCTCTGAGGAATGCAGCCTGGAGCCTGTGACCGTGTCCATGGCCTACGTGTACTTTGAGAAGCTCGTCCTGCAGGGCAAGCTCCACAAGCAGAACCGCAAGCTGTGCGCTGGGGCCTGCGTGCTGCTGGCCGCCAAGATCAGCAGTGACCTACGCAGGAACGAAGTGAAGCAGCTCATTGATGTGAGTACACAGGGCTCTCTGGCCACACTGACTAGCCAGGCTGCCACACGTCACCTCTCAACCCAGACTCAAGGGCCACAAGGGCCATGGGCCAGAGGGCAGAACTGCCATCCACTCACCTGGTTGACATCTGCCCAGGGCTACTACCTGCTACTCAGGCTTGGCTGGGCTGCCCACACCTGAAACCTGCTGACTTGGAGGGAAATGCAGAAGAGGGAAGGGGCCCCTCCTGTTTAACCTTTCTCTCTTCTATGCAGAAGTTAGAAGAAAGATTTCGGTTCAATAGGCGAGATCTAATTGGGTTTGAGTTCACAGTGCTCGTGGCTTTGGAACTTGCTCTGTACCTTCCCGAGAACCAAGTGTTACCTCATTACCGACGCCTCACCCAGCAGTCCTAGCCAGGGACCAGAGCACAACAGTGTCTCTGTCAACCCAGGCACTGAAGCCCTGCGTGTCCACCTGGCCTTTTCTGTACCTGTGCATCTAGCTGGTGCAGCTCGTTTCTTTGCACTGTTTCCTCGGAAGGGTCACTGCTCTCATTCCAAAGTGCACACTTCTCTGAGGGCATTTCTGAGAATATTCCTGGATTTTTACATGAACTGATTGTGGAGCTTTCTTATTATTATTTTTTTTTTTAATGTGCCCAAGACTAGCCTGGCACTAGACTGGCCTTGGGTTTACGTCACCTAGTGTTAAGTCCTGACTTTGCGGTGCTCTGCCTCACCTTTGCAAACCTCATCGCTACTGCACTGTCATCAGGGTGGAGATGTGGGTTTCCAAAACTCACTGAACACATCAAAGTGCTGTGTTTAACTGATTTAATCATTCATCTTGGGTGTTTGGATGTGGAGACACAGCACTGAGGCTTCTCCAATGGTGTCCCCTAGTGTCAACGACACCACTGGCCCCCTAACACCCAAGCAGAGCTACCCCAGAGCTTTTTCTGCCTGATTTGCCTATGTCAGCAGGAAGAGCTTTTGATGTCACATTAGGCAACAAGAGAAGGCTCCTGACTTGTTCTGATCTCATTTTTTGGACTCTTGGACCTCTGCTCAAGCATCGTTGTCACTGTGAAATCCTGACCCTATGTGTAACAGGGCCTAGCAGATGCTCACCCATGCCAGGATCCTTCCTCTGCCTCTCCACCAGGAAAACCCATCACCCCTGACACTCTGGGCCTTTAGGACAACTGCTGATTGCTGGCATTTGACTCCTGATTTTCCTAAGCAATAGTCTGGTGGAGAAAAATAACATACTGTAATTTGAGATTTGGCTTTGAGGACCTTTAAGGAAACAGAAACTGCTTAAACAAGGTTTGATACCAACTTGAACCACACTTGATGCCCCAATGGAAGACACTGACAACTCACCCTGTGTCAAGGCAGGAAGTGGCACTGTCTCAGCCAGAAAGCCCACTGGCCCCATTATGGCTGTGGTTGCCCACAGGGCAACCAGACCCGTTTAGTTCTCCCAGGTTTGCCTCTAGTTCCTGCAGTCTGGTTCTCCAGCTGCCCATCAAAACACTAAAGATAACCAAGAATAAGTTTCTACGGGTCAGCTAGCCTCAAAGACAGCCTCTGTGGCTAGGCTAGGCTACCAAGCCATCTTTCCTTTTGCTATCCTATAAATCTGCTTGTCCCTGGGTAGGGGCTCTGGGACAATCTCCACCTCCTCCCCATTAGTACTTTGCATTCTGTTCACGCAGACTGGTGCTTCTGCAGAAAGGAATGCCAATTCTGCAGATCACAGAACTCAGGCCACCAGCAACTCCACCCAGACTCCAGCAGAGGCATTGGACAGCTGCCTACCCACTGGCTTCCTACAGGCCTGTGACTACCCAGTCTTTTATTCCTTTTCTGTAGCCACACTCTGAGACCCCAGAACTAGTCGTATATGATGGATACCTGGCAGACTGCAGGATGAGTCTCCCCTAACATGCAACCTGTCCTCTGGTGGATGATCCCCCTTAAGCCCAGCGTGTACCCAGGATACTCTAGGCGGCTGGCATGCCACATAGAACACTGGGCCTAAGCCCCAAGCTACTTTCCTGTAAAAAGCCACCTCCCCTGCCTCCAAGACAGCATCTTGAGGGCACCAGCATGGTATGAGCACTGTAAGGGACTGGCTTTCCAAAATACTTGTTCCAGTTTACAACCCACCTTCAAGGGACATAGTTCCATGGGACTTTCTATACAGACAATAGCAAGAAAATGCCTGATAAGCACAGTAATTTAAGTTTGTATATTTATGTAGTGAGATTAAGTCATTTTACCAGTCTGTCTGAAGCCCTCTTCAGTATGTCCTTTTAAAGAATGCCAAGAGCTGCCACTGCATGGTATTCAAAAATGACTGCAACATAGCCTGAGCCAGCTGTGTGTACACTGTGTCTATGAGGTGTTTGGCTGAGCTGTGACCAAATGAAAACAAACCTGGTGCAGATTCCTCAGCAGCTGGTGGCAGCTGTGAATGTCAATGTGCATAAGTGGATATCTGACCTCAGAATGTTTGTCATGATGTTCTTAAATGTACAATGTATTTGTGCTTTAAAATAAACCTTGGTTTTGCAACATACTTCACAACTTGTCCCTTTCCATCTTCCCTACCCCATCCTTGCCACCCAGTTCAAGCAAAGCCCTGTTCCCACCAGAGGCCAAAGGACCATGCATAGAGGCACACAATGGAACCAGCACAACTGGGTTTCACTGTTTATTTATGTCATACATTCCATATCCCTGATTCTCTTCAGTCAGAAATTCCTAGAACAAGGGAAAAAAGACAATGTTGAAACCATGTCTCCTGAGAAGTCTCACTGTGCCCAAACACAAGACTCCCAGCCCCTTACTTTGAAACGATGCCATCAGCCTTGGCCAATCGGAGAATGGAATCATCTGATTCACCCTTTAAAAGGAAAAAGCACACAGTGTAGCTGCTGCTGCCTGGGCAGCCACACTCCTATCCCAGCTTCTACCACATTGATTTGGGGGCAGGGGGCCACACTACCAGGCACAGCCTCAAGCTGACCATACAGGTAAGGTGGATGCTGGAGTAGATTTTTTTCCTGGGCTCCTGAGCACCCTCTTCTGTGCCCAGGAAGAGGTAAGCAGTCAGTATAGTCCACACAACTCAGCTCTATCTACTCTACCAACAAATCCAGGCCCTCCCAGGCAAGGGTCCATTATGATAAACAAAGCTCCAGGAAACACTCACCATCCTGCGAATGGCCCCACCAATAGCATAGATTTTAAATTGGCCATTAAATCTACCGGTACCCTTGTCAACCTGTACAGAAAAGAGAGTTCACAAAGCCACTCACCAAAGCAACTTTAGCTCTGACCTGCAGTTTGGAAAACATCAATCCAAAAAGCCACCTGTACCTGAACCTTCTCCTCCCCAGCAGTCCCTCCCCAGGGCACGGGCGCCCACCTGCCACCCTTTTCACCTTCCGGAGCCTAGCTCACCTCAGCCACGTTCATCTGGATGGATGCGTGGTCCTTGGCACCGATGATGCGGTTGCTGGCGGAGCTGCGGGAGGAGGAGGCGCAGTGAGCAGGTGAGGAGCAGACTGGGGACAAGGCCGAGAGGGGACGGGGGCGAATGTGGGAAGGAGACTGGAAGAAGAGTCGGGTTGAGAGCAGGGGCAGGAGAGGGGACTGTGGGGGGGGGGACCAGAGGCAAGTCGGGGCGCGAGCGGACGCTGGGTATCCGGGGTAGAGGTGGGTGGGGGTCGCTCACCATTTCCGAGGCACGTACAGGTCCACGAACTCGCCGGCGTCGTTCTGCATGTCAAGGCCGGACCTAAACAGTCACCACGCGGGGCGTGAGGGAGGCAGTGCCCGCGCCCCACTCCCAGCCCGCGCAAACTCTCCCTGCCCGCCGCGCCCGCACGCCCGCACGCCCGCACGCCCGCGCCCGCGCCCGCCCGAGCCAGCGCCGCGTGGCCCACCTGCTGCCACTGAGACGCGTGAAGGCAGAGAAAGGAAATGGTGCGCCCCTGCGCAGCGATACGAGCGGGCGGGCGAAGGCGCACTGGGGACGAATGCTTCCGGGTCACGCCGCCGCGGCGAGTCTGCGCGGTGCATCCCTGCAGGCCAGCCTCCTGACGCGCTTTCCGTTTCCGCCAGCGAGGCCGGTCCCAGGCTGTGGAGCCGTGTGAGTTGTGGCCCAACTGCAACAAAAAAATAGCCGGGCATTATGGCATTGTAATCCCAGCTACTGAGGGTGTGGGGGGGTTGAGGCAAGAGAATCACCTAAGCCCAGGAATTGGAGGTTGCTGTGAGCAGTGTGATGCCACGGCACTCTACCGAGGGCAATAAAGTGAGACTCTGTCTCTACAAAAAAAAAAGAAGAATGACCCTTTCAAAGGAACAAAATAAATTGGCAAAAATTGTCCCAGACAAAGCCCAGTCATTGTTCTCAACTATACAAAGTTTATTAAACTATCTTAAACATCCTCAAATAGCTAAAGATAATCATGGACAAAGAACTAAAGGAAACTAGGAAAATGATGTATGAAAAAATGAAGATATTAATAAAGACATAGAAACACCTGTAACTCAAGCAGCTACAGCGCCTGCCACATACACCAGAGCTGGCGGGTTCAAATCCAGCCCGGGCCTGCCAAACAACAATGACAACTACAACCGAAAAATAGCCGGGCATTGTGGCGGGCACCTGTAATCCCAGCTACTTGGGAGGCGGAGGCAGGAGAAATCTTTTGAGCCCAGGAGTTGGAGGTTGCTGTGAGCTGTGATGCCACAGCACTCTACCCAGGGCAACAGCTTGAGGACTCTTTCTCAAAAAAATAAATAAAAATAAAGACATAGAAATTATAAAAAGAATTCAAGGTGCTGCCTGTGGCTCAACGGAGTAGGTTGCCAAGGCCCCATATGCCGAGCGTGGCAGGTTCAAACCCAGCCCCGGCCAAAAAAAAATAATAATAATTCAAATAGAAATTCTGAAGTTAAATAGTAACAAATGAAAATTTCACAACATGAAATTAGAGTAAGCAAAAGAAATATTAGAAAACTTGAAGCCAGGACAATCAAAATTATCCAGTCCCCAAGAATAGAAACAAGAATGTACAAAAAAAATTTTTTTGAAACAGAGTCTCACTTCATCGCCCTGGGTTGAGTACCATGACGTCACAGTTCATAGCAACCTCCAACTCTGGGGCTTAAGCCATTCTCTTGCCTCAGCCTCCCAAGTAGCTAGGACTACAGGCACCCACCACAATGTCCAGCTATTTTTTAGAGACGGGGTCTCACTCTTGCTGGGGCTGGTCTCAAACCTGTGAGCTCAGGCAATCCACCCACCTCGGCCTACCACAGGGCTAGGATTACAGGCCTGAGCCACCTCACCCAGCTAGAATGAAGAAAAATTAATAGAGCCTTAAGGACCTGTGGAACCCCATCAGATCAACATGCACAGTATGAACATTCTAGAAAGGGAAGAGAAAAAAAGGACAAAGGGACTATTTAAAGAATAATAGCCAAAAAAGATATCCCAAACTTGTCTATACATCCAAGGAGCTCAATAAACTCCAAAATAAACCCTCACATACATGGGTAATTGGTTTTGACAAGGGTACCGAGACCTCTTAGTGGGGAAAAATAGTCTCTTTAATAAACAGTTCTGAAAAAACAGATATCCACATACTATATAGAAACCTAAAGTCAACATGTATCAAAGACATTCAAGGGCTAGAACTGTCAAACTCTTAGAAGAAAACATGACAACCTTGGATTTAGCAACATTTCTTAAATATGACACCAGAAACACTAGCATCAAAAATAAATAATCCCAGCACTCTGGAGGCCAAGGTGGGTGAATCGCTTGAGCTCAGGAGTTCAAGAGTTGACCAAGAGTGAGACCCTATCTCTACTAAAAATTGGAAGACTAGCTGGGAGTTGTGGCACCTGTAGTCACAGCTACTCAGGAGGCTGAGGCAGGAGGATCACTTGAGCCCAAGAGACTGAAGTTGCTATAAACTATGATGCCACGGCACTCTACCCAGGGCAACAGAGTGAGACCCTCTCAAAAAATTAAAAAAAACAAAAGAATTCATGTCTTCTGTTATAGTGACAGAAAACAGATCAAAAAAAAAAAAAAGAATTGAAGTCATATAAAGTATATTCTCTGACTGCAGTAAAATTAAATTAGAATTCAATAACAGAGGCTCGGCGCCTATAGCACAGTCATTATGGTGCCAGCCACATACATGGAGGGTGGGGAGTTCGAACCCGCCAGGGCCAACTAAACAACTGCAACAAAAAAATACCTGGGCTTTGTGGGGGGCACCTATAATCCCAGCTTCTTGGGAGGCTGAGTCAAGGGAATCACCTAAGCCCAAGAGCTGGAGGCTGCTGTGAGCTGTGATGCCATGGCACTCTACTCAGGGTGACAAAGTGAGACTCTGGCTCTAAACTAACAGAATTGATTAACCTCAAGAGTTTGAGGTTGCTGTGAGCTGTGATACCACAGCTCTCTACTGAGGGCTATATAATGAGACTCTGTCCCTCCCTCAAAAAAAGTACTCAGTAGCAGAAGGATTTCTGGAAAATCCCCAAGTATAATAACATGCTCTAAATAACCAATGGGTCAAAGGTGAAATTAGAGGCTGGGTGCAGTGACTCATGCCTGTAATCTCAGCACTTAGGAGGCTGAGGCTGGTGGAGTGCCTGAGCTCAGGAGTGCAAGACCAACCTGAGCAAGTGTGAGACCCTGTCTCTGAAAATAGCCGGGTGTTGTGGCGGGCGCCTGTAGTCCCAGCTACTTGGCAGGCTGA
Source organism: Loris lydekkerianus (assembly GCA_963574355.1). NCBI lineage: Eukaryota > Metazoa > Chordata > Mammalia > Primates > Lorisidae > Loris > Loris lydekkerianus. The sequence continues at coordinate 84,684 of CAUYPK010161800.1, forward strand.
GACAAGAGGATCACTTGAGCCCAAAAGTTTAAAGTAGCACTCTACCCAGGGTGACTGAGTGAGACTCTGTCTTAAAACAAATAAACAAACAAATAAAACCCTGTAAACAAGCACTTGGAGAGAGATGGTAGAGAAAGCAGAAACCTACATTGGAAGAGGAGGAAGACTTCCCTTGATGAAGTCAATGAAGCCACATTAGGGTAGTTTGAACAAATGCCTGAAGGGGCAAAGATCCACAAAGTTGCTGAAAAATTTGCACAGGAATTCAGGGTGGCAGATTTCCAAGGATCAAGTGGTTGGCTAAAAAAATTTAAACTGCAACACAAGCTCTCCCAGAAAGTCTTATGTGGCAAATCCAACAAACTTCCAGTAGAAGTTGTGGAGAGTTCATAAAGAAGTTCCTGGACTTTGCCAGTGGCTTCGAAGATGACATCTTTACCAAAGACCTATACTGAAATGTTCATAGGAGCTTTACTTGTAATATCCAAAAATTGAAATAATCTAAATGCCCATCAACAGGCTGATGAATAAATTGTTGTACACTCATACAATGGAAAACTACTCGGTTGAAATTGCCAGGAAGGCTGTGTTAACCAGTGTGATGTAAATGTGTCAACCGGTCTGTGAAACTAGTGTATGGTGCCCCTTGATCATATCGATGTACACAGCTATGATTTAATAAAAACAAAAAGATAAGAAAAGAAAACTACTCGGTGATAAACAGGAACTACCCATAGGTGCAACAACATGGGTGAATCCTAAAAATAATTATGTGGGGAGATAGAAGTCAGACACTCCCCCAAAAGAGTAAGTACTATATGATTTCATTTAAATAAAACTCTAAAAAATGCAAACTAGGCTCAGCGCCTGCAGCTCAAGCAGCTAAGGCACCAGCCACATACACCTGAGCTGGCGGGTTCAAATCCAGGTCAGGCCTGCCAAACAACAATGAGGGCTGCAACCAAAAAAATAGCTGAGCTTTGTGGCAGGTACCTGTAGTTCCAGCTACTTGGGAGGCAGAGGCAGGAGAATCTCTTGAGCCCAGGAGTTGGAGGTTGCTGTGAGCTATGATGCCACAGCACTCTACCCAAGGCGACAGCTTGAAGCTCTATCTCAAAAAAAAAAAAAAAAAGCAAACTAATCAATATTGACAAAAATCGTATCAGTGGTTGCCTGGGATGGGGAGGGTGGGCAGGTGGGATTGCAAAGAGACACATAAAGGGAGATTTGGGGTGACAGAACATTTGTTGTCTTTATGGTGGTTTTACGGTTTCATACAAAAGTGAAAACTTTGCCAATTATATCCTTTAAGTAAATGGATTTTATTGCACATCAATTATACCTTATTCTTTTTTAAAAGACTATAGATGCTATTTGGTGAGACTGCAGTGCAAGTGCTCACTCCTGCGCACTCACAAAGCTCTTCATTTTTTTTGTTGTTGTTGTTGTAGTTGTCATTGTTGTTTGGCAGGCCCAGGCTGGGTTTGAACCCACCAGCTCTGGTGTACGTGACTGGCGCCCTAGCTGCTGAGCTACAAGCACCAAGCCTTTTTCTTTTCTTTTTTTTTTTTTTTTAATTGAGACAGTCTCAGTTGCCCTGGGTAGAGTGCCGCAGAGTCATATCTCATAGCAACCTCAAACTCTTGGGCTGAAGTGATTCTCTTGCCTCAGCCTCCCTAGTAGCTGTCATTGTTGTTTTAGCTGGCTCCGCTGAGTTCGAACCCACCAGCTCGGGTGTATGTGTCTGGTGCTCTACCCACTGCTACGGGCGCCACTCTAACAAAGCTCTTCAAAGGAAAACTCTGCAACCCACCCTTCTGTAACTCATGAAATCTAAATATCTGCTATACAAAACCAAGGACTCCAAAATCTGAGAGGCGAGTGCCCCCGCCCCCCCAAAGGAAGGTACAGAGGGTCTTTCCATCAGCAGGGCCTTTGGGGATCTGCAGGGGAGGTAATACAGTTTAGCTGTCAGGAGCCTGGGGAAGACTCCCCCGAGGCTGCCTGAACTGCCCCTAGTCAGCCACGAGTCGGCGTCCGAGAGCCACACTGGAGCAGGGGCAGGGCCTCCTCTCTCACTCCCCTTACATGGAGAAAGTTGATTCCGGAGCCTCCTGTGGGGCCACTGGGGTGGGAAAGGGCCAGAGGACAGGTGCTAAGGAGGGGTTGGGTGGCAGGAGGACCCAGCATTCTAAGACAGTCAGGCTGAGCCCTTTTTGTAGCATCCTTAGGGTCTCAGATCAGCAGCTGCCTCCACAGGTGACCCCAGTCAGGGTCTCTGAGTGCCCCTTCCCCAGTCAGCTGCCAGGGCTTCCTCACATGCCTTCCAGGTTGTTTATGCCCACGCTCTGCCCTCCAAGAGCCCTGTGTAACTTTGCTTGCTGATATCACATTGGGATTATGGAATGGGTTTGCATCCTCCCTCCGCCTCCCAAGCAGTGTGACCTAGCACAGATTACAGAACTGCCTCTTCCCAGCTGTAACTGGGGCAGTTTTCACAGAGCCACCCAGCGGCACAGAAATTGGCTGCACTCAACATCTGAATATATGTGCAGTGTTCAGAACAGATGTGACACTCCAGTGGCACTCACTACCCTCACCACCATTATAAGTATAACTCTCATCATCATCACTGTCATCCACCACCATCATGACCGTCACCACTACCATCACCACCAACACCACCACCATGATCATCATCACCATCACCATACCATCACCATCATCATAATCACCTCCCACTACCAACAGCACCACTGTCAACACCATTACCACCATCATCACATCACCACCACCACCACAACTACCACCACCACTATCATCACCACCATCACAACCACCATCACCACCACCACAACTACCACCACCACTATCATCACCACCATCACAACCACCATCACCACCACCACAACTACTACCACCACCACTATCATCACCACCATCACAACCACCATCACCACCACTATCACCACCATCACCACCAGCATTGATCAT
>CAUYPK010161805.1:0-32724 GCA_963574355.1 Loris lydekkerianus
AAAAAAGTCATACATCATGATCAAATAGGTTTCATCCCAGGGATGCAAGGCTGGTTTAATTTATGCAAGTCTATAAATGTTATTCACCATATCAACAGAAGCAAAACCAAAGCCTATATGATCGTCTCAACAGATACAGAAAAACATTCAATAAAATCCAGCATCCTTTCCTAATTAGAACACAGAGGAATATAGGCATAGGTGACACATTTCTGAAACTGATCAAAGCTATCTATGACAAACCCACACCTAATTTTACTGAATAGAGTAAAACTGATTTTTAATCTTTTGAGAATTTCACAATGTTTTTATTATGCTGTAAGTTACAAATTATAATTATATATCATATATCATACATATGTTTACTCTTGTTTCACTGCACCGTTCTGTGAGTTTTGTGACAAATGTGCATAGTCATGTAACCACAACCACAATCAAGATGTAGCATTGTTCCTGCAACCCAAAAAGCATATTCAGACCCCATTCTATTAGTTCTCTGCCCTATCCCAAGCCCAGATAACCAATGACCTGTTTTCTAATCTTGTAGTTTTTCTTTCTCCCAAATGTCTTGTAAATGGAATCTGTAGACTTTTGAGTCTGGCTTTCCTCACTTAGCATAATGTGTTAAGATTCACCTGTGTTATTGGGTGTAATTTGTTCCCTTTATTGCTGCGCAGTATCCCATTATATAAAGAGTCCAGTTTGTTCATCCTTGAGGCATATTCGAGTTGTTTTCAACTTCCACAAGGAATAAAGAATAAAGATTTAAGTATAAGATTTTGTATTTGGTAAGTACATGTTTAACTTTAAAAGCCAATTTTCTAAAGTGGCTATACCATTTTCCACTCCCACCAGCAATGCATGGGGGTTGCAGTTGCTCCAAATCCTCTCCAACATTTGATTTGGTCCTGTTGTTGTTAGTGATGGTGGTGTGGTTCTGTTAGCTACTCCCAGGGCCATGTGGTGGCATCCCCGTCAGTTTTAATTTGCATTTCCTTCATGATTAACAATGTTGAACATCTTTTTATGTTAATACCAGCATTGTTCTAATGCCAAACCAGATAGACAAATGCTTTCCCACTGAGATCAGGAACAAGACAAGGATGTCCATTCACAATACTCCTATTCGACATCATACTAGAAGTCGTCCTAATGTAATAAGACAAGAAAAATTACAGGAAGAAACACTAAAAATTGATACATCTCATGAACATAAATGCAAAAATTATCAATAAAAATGAAAAAATTCTCAATAAAAAATAGAAACACTAAAAATTGATATGTTTCATGAACATAGATCTCAAAAATTCTCAATAAAAAAATGGAAATTGAATCCAACAATGCATAAAAAAGAATTATACACCACAACCAAATGAGATCTATCCAGATCTCCAGGGCTAGTTCAACATTCAAAAATCAATGTAATCTATCCAATGCAATGAAATTCATACATCAACAGGCTATAGAGAAAAAAATATATAGTCATATCAGTAGATGCAGAAAAAGCATTTGGCAAAATCTAATACTCACTCATGATTTTAAAAAAATAAGGATTCTCAGCAAACTAAGATTAGGGAAGAAATTTCCCTAATCTGATGCTGGAAGTCCTAGCTAATGCAATAAAATAAGAAAACAAAATAAAAGGGGTACTGATTTTTAAAAACAAATAAAATTGTCCATGTTCACAAATGACATGTTTGTCTACATAGTAAATCCCAAAGAATCAACAACAGCAAACAAACAAACAAAAAAAAAAAAAAAAAAAAACTCTCCTGGAACTACATGTAATTAGCAATTACAGCAAGATTCCAGACATGAGCCTAACATGCAAAAGTTAATTGCTTTCCTACATACCCACAATTAAAGACTAGAATTTGAAATTACAAACACAATACCATTTACATTAGCACCAAAAATAAAATACTTAGATATAAGTCTTGCAAAATATGAAAGGTCTATGAAGTCAGATTAAATTCACAAACTCATCCTAGAAGAAGTGCTACATATCTCATTGCTGAATATCACTATCATCACCTTCAAAGTACTCCTCCTTGGGAAGCTATGCACTCATGACAAGGCCTAGTCCACCCTTCAGAGCAATTTTGGAACTCTTTTACTGGAATAGCCATCTGTGCTATTGTCATACAAGGTTGGACAATTAAGTTCATAAACTCATCCTAGAAAAAGTGCTGCTTACCTCATTGCTCAATGTTGAAGTACTCCCTTGGGAAACCAGCACCTAGTCCACTCTTCAAAGTCCTTTTTATACGAAGAAAACTATAGAACTATTACAGAAGAAATTAAAGAAGACCTAACGAAATGGAGAGATATTCTGTGTGTGGTTGAGATGTCATCATCAAGATCTCAGCTTCTCCCAACTTGATCCATAGATTCTTGATCTATAGAAATCTTTTGTAGGTATAAACAAACCGATTGCAAAGTTTATAAGGTGAGGCAGAAGACCCAGAACAGCCAGCACTGCATTGAAGGAGAGCACTGCTGGCTTTTACCTCTACTAGTGAATTCTACTGATTCTGATTCTACTGTGATTAAAACAATGTAGTGTTAGCAAAAGAGTAGATAAATAAATCAGGGGAATAGATTAGAGAGCCCACAATTAGACCCACACAGATTTAGTCAACTGATCTTTAACAAAGAAGCAAAGGTAGTACAATGGAGAAAGACTAGTTGCTTAATCAAATGATACTGGAATAACTGGATGTTGACATACAAAAAAATTAAACCAGGCACAGACCTGATGCTCTTTATAATTAACTCAAAATGAATTATACACCTCAATGTAAAACTGTAAAAAAAAAATTAAAAACTGTAAAAATCATAGACATTATCATAGAAAATCTAGGTGACCTAGGATTTGGTGATAATTTTTTAGATACAACACCAAAAGTATGATCCATGAAAGAAAAAAATTAATAAGTTAGAATTCATTACAATTAAAAACTATGGTTCTTTGAAAGCCACTGTTAAAATAATAAAATGAACCACAGATTAGGAGAAAATTCTTGCAAAACACATATCTGATAAAGGACTGGTGTCCAAAACATACAGGAAATTCTTAAAACTCATCAACAAAAAAACTACCCATTTTAAAAATGGGCAGAATATCTGAACATACCCTTCACCAAAGAAGGCATGAGGATGGCAAACAAGTACATGGAAAGATGTGCATGATAACTCGCTATCAGAAAATCCAACTGAAAATGAAGCACCACTGCACCCCCATCAGGATGATAAAGTCCAAAATGCTGACACCACCAGCAGCTGGTGACGGTGTGAACCCACAGCAGTCCCCAGTCATTACTGGTGGTAATGCAAAATGGCACAACCACTTGGGAAGATAGTTTGGCAGTTTTTTACAAAAATAAACATATTCTTTATACAACCCAGAAATTGCACTCCTTGGTATTTATGCAAATGAGTAGAAAACTTACATCCACACAAAACCCTGCACACACATGTTTACAGCAGCTTCACGTGTAATTGTCAAACCTTGGAAGGAAGCCAGACTTCCCTCAGCAGATGAGGGAGTAAAAAAACTGTGGTACATGCAGACAAAAGAATTATTCAGCAATGAAAAGAATTTGGCTATCATGCCCCGAAATAACACAAAGGACTTTAAAGTCATATTGCTAGGTGGAAGAAACCAATTTTTAAAAGCTAGATATTATGCAATGTCAACTATACGACATTTTGGAAAAGGCAAAACTAAGGCAATGGAAAGAGGATTGGTGGTTGTCAGGGGTCAGGTGCGGGGAGAGATGACACACGGAGCACAGAGGATTTTTATGGCTGCGAAAATGCTTTGTACAACACTGTAATAGTAAATACATGCGAACCTAAAACCAAAACTACTCTAAACAGTCAATTTTAAAAAATGGAATAACCATTTCAAACAAATTCCTATAAAAAAGAAATTCCATCCAGAATAGTTTAGCCATAAAGACTTCAAAGAGGATCTAACTGACCAGCACTGTTTGATCTGTGAAAAACGATAGGGTTATGAAGGAGTAGATTCTTTGTCCTGGATCATATAATTGGTTAGAGGCAGAGCTAGGACCAGAATCCAAGTGTTCTGGCTGTTAGCCTGGTTCTTTTTCCACATAATGTTTAGAATTACACAATGAATGTTTATGTGGGTTTTCAAGACCTAGACCCGCATTCAAAGGTTCTAAGTTGTAAGAAATGGTGATCAACTTTACAGCTCCTGCCCCCTCTCATCTTTTCACTTGAATACCTCACAGGTCACTTAAGAGCTAGGAGGGCTGGTTCAGACAGTTCAGCTTCTCACACTCCCTGGACCAAGTACACCAACATTGGCCAAACCCACCAATGCCTGTGTCCACCATGGCAGCCCAAGGCCAGGGTCCCTGATGATTTTGAAGACTATGTGGAAGAGAGGATTGGACAGACTAGAGCCAGAAATAACTCTTGACATTTTCAAAGAGCTGCCAAGATGAATTCAGAGAAGTGGTAGAGAAAGGTCTGGACTGAGCAGAGGACACTCGCTTCTAATTTGGGCTCAGCCACTTATCTAGCTGTGCACTTTGGGCTTTGACATAAGAATCTGAGTGAAGGATTCTATAAATGTGATCTGAAGAGCCACACTCCTTTCCCTCGGAAGGTCACCTTTGGCTGATGCATATGGACATGAAGCAGAGACGGTATCAGTGGGCAGAGCTAGATTAAGGAATGCTGCCTTCCAAGTCAGCTGGAGGTTACATCCTGTTATCCATTCTTTTGTTTCTTTTATTTATAGAATATGGGAATACACTCTGATTCTATGGGAAATTCTAAATAGTTATTAAACATTTATCTTCTAGATTAAAAACGCTTGGTACTCATCCACAGTGCTATTCAAAAAAACAGGTTGTTGAAGGTTGGATTCCTCAGGAAGCAGATGCTGAGTGGGAGTTTGGCATGTAGGATGTTTTTTAAGGAGTGCCCTGGGTATCGTGAGATAAGATGATGAAGACGAGAGGGGAAGGGAACAGGGTGGGGCAGAGGAAAAAATCAAACTGTGATTTGAGCTCAATAACAAAATCAACCAATCCTCTAGGGAGTTCAGGAGCTGAAACAACCCTTCAGAGTTGTCCCATATTAGGCCAAAATGGCCAGGCTTCATACCCCAAAACCTGATCAGTCACTATGTGTGAGCTACCGTGGGAAGGAGCATGAACTGGGCAAGGCAGCACCCTGTGTCGGAGCCCTGAAGGGGCTGACAGCTGCAGGTGCCTGCTGAGGACACACCTCCAGCACCTGGGTGACAGGCTCTAGGTGGAGCTCTAGGTGGGAGGTCTAGGTGGGCATCATGCTGCCCACCACACAGATGCTCGGTAGATGTAGGTGGAAGGGATGATGGAAACTTTGGAAATCCTATTATTTTAACAGGACTTTGAGTTTTCCAGAGTAATTCATAAAGTTTGGCCACTCTGCCACTCACAGTTGCCACTGTCTAAAACAAACACCCATGTCTCTGGCTCTTCTTAGGAAGGCCTGTCTGGGGATTCTAAAATCTCCCAACTGGATACCAGTTCTGTGTGCCCTTGATATAGAAACCAACAGATTAACCCCTCACATCAACTTTATTGTACCATCTGTCCCTAAAAGCCAAACACTCTTTCTGCTTTGAATTTATTCACCAAAATAATTGGCACTCAGTGGTTAATTGGCAACATTTAGTTGACCTCTGAGCCTTACTTGCTTTGTCTCCAAATCCAAAACTACTGTCAAGTCAATTTCCTGGATCCCTTGGGGGTTCCAAAAGAGAAGGAAACAGGAATCTCAACGCTATAATTAGGAACTCTTTGGGCTCCTGGCTCCTACATTCTCCTCTACTCCTAATTGTCAAGGAAAGACTACAGGGGACATTCTGGCTTGAGGACATTCTGAAAGATTCTGAATGTACGCATGAATGAAGTAGCACTTGAAGGGATGGTGGGGTGTATACACCCAGTGATGGGGACGGGGTGCTCCAAGCAGAGGAAGAGCTTGTGTGAAGTGAGGAGGACAGAGAATACAGGGCATGTCACGGAAGGTCAGAAGTCAGCTCAGTCGAGGTGTGACTAGGGTGGGGGGCGTTTACAGGAAAAGGCCTTGGAATGCTGAGAACATTTATCCTGGCGGCAGTAGGCACACATGAACCAGGCAGCTGACGAGGTGAGGAGTGAGTCCCACAATTTTGAACATCAGAAATGACAGCTGCTTTCAAGCACTGGGCGGCAAGCTTTATAGTAAACCCCCAGGGCAACAGAGGGGAGCTCTTTATGGTAAAATTAGAACAAAAGGTAACAGGAAGGAAAGCAAATAGACAGGCAACCTCTGCACCCATGGCTTCCCCATCTAGGGATTCAACCAACTGAGGATCATAAATTTAAAAATTTTTTTAAAAAATGGTTGAACACATGCAGACTTTTCTTCCTGAGCAGTGCAGTAAGTATAACAACTATTTACCTAGCATTGGTATTGTGCTGTAAGTAATCTTGAGATGATTTAACACGCTGACTAACACACTAGAAAAAAAAATTATTGCCTTTGGGCCACGGTGCTTTATTAGATCAAGATAGGTCAAGAGAAATGTGAATTATATATGCTTCATGAGACCCAGGGCTCAAAGCAAGTGTAAGTTAAACACAACTCATATGACAGTCCATGTGTTAAAGTATATGGGAGAACGTGCTTAGGTTACATGCAAACTCTACGCCATTTCATGTCAGAGACTGGAGTGTCTGTGGGTTCAGTGTCCTCCAGGGGTCCTGCCACTCCCTCGTGGGTGCTGAGAGCTGGCTATGTTTTCTATGCAGAAGAATTATCAGTAGCAGAACTGATCAATACCAGGCCACAAAAACCACTCTGAAGTCTAGACAAGCTACTGCCTCCTTCTACTGGTGTCTATTTATAAACCTCTCCTACAGGCTGGTTTCCTGCTCCCTAACATTGATATTATGGAGTGCACATGCACACACCCGCACACTCTGGGACTCCTTCCAGAAAGCCCATGGCATTGGCAGCTCTGCCTCAGGAAGCCAGAGCTGCCCCAAGACCTCTCCGGCTAAGGCCAGACCTTCTTCCTGTCAGCCGACAGGGTGGCATTTCTGTAATGGCCTCTCATCTCTCATTGTCACGTTAGCAACTGAAAGCACATCTCCAAACTACTGCGTAGACAGCACAGAGAGGGCTACTTACCCCTGACTGCTCAACCTGTCTACTCAGTTTGTTGTCACCCTTGAGGACATTTTGCTACCACCTCTAGCCTGAGGTTTGAAGAACCAATGCTTGGCAGAGGTTCATCTGCTGGGTTCATGCCCACTCCCCTCCTGCCAGGCCAAAGGAGCCAGCTGCCACCCCCAACCCAAGCCCATACTGACTCTCTGCCTCCTGCCTCTGCTCCTGCCCCCTCTTCATGGCCTCCTTCCTGCTCCTCAGCCACCCCACCTGGGGGTAGATGAGCAGGTCAGAGCTCACGTCTGGTCTTTATGGAGACCCAGAGCAAGGATGACCAGCACAGCCTTTAGGTTTAGAGAAGGACCAGCGTGGAAGTTCAGTCCTCAGACTGGTGCCAGGAGGGGAGGGAGCTCTGTGAATTCAGTCACCTGGATTTCCATGCTTGATATAGATGCAATCTCTGCTCAAAGCAAGGGTAGGGGTGGCTCCTGTGGCTCAAAGGAGTAGGGCGCTGGCCCCAAATACTGGAGGTGGAAGATTCAAACCCAGCCCCAGCCAAAAACTGCAAAAAAAAAAAAAAAAACTAAGGGTAGATCCAGATGTTTGCAGGGCCTGAAGTTAACACCATTTTTAAAGTTCACTTTAAGGAAAAGAATACAAAAATATCTTACATTTGCAAATTTTACAAAAACATACCAGGCCAAGATACATTGTTGAGATCTCTCCCACCTCCAGTGAGGGGCCTGAAGCTCAAGCTTCACTCATCTCCTAGCAAATCCCGCCTCAGTCGATGTGTGGCAGTAATAGTGGTTCTGGGTCCACAAGTCATCACTGGACCAGGACAGGCCATTCACTGATCCACTCGTTCATCCATTCACCGATGTCCCACACACAGCCACACCATGTCACTGGCCAGAGTGCCCTGTGCACACAGCACCTACAGTGAGTGAGGCCTGTGTGTCCCTTCGGACAGCACACATGACGTGGCACATGAAGCCTGGTTGGGGTTTCAGTTTGATTCCCCCAGCCATATTGAAGGCCATATCCTCCCGATCCCTCCTGACCCACACCTGCTGCCATCTCCTGGGCTGAGACACCTCCCATACCTGCCCAGCAAACTTCCAAGAGCCTTTCTCTCATGCCTGACATGGCCTCTGTCTGTCCTTGCACATGCCTCCTTAATATCCTTCCTCCTATGTGATAACACTGTCATCTGTGCATCTTCTACCTCCAGTTTACTGGTGGACACCCAAACACATCAAGGACTCACACAGGCTCTCTTGTTGGGCATGTATTCTGCCTCAGCACTTCTGGTGCTTTCCACTGCATCCCACACGCATTGGAAGTGAGCAGAGCTTGGGCTATTTATACACTTCCTGCTTATCAGGACTGACTGCAGCCCTGCAGGGGGACTGAAGCTGCAGTCAGAGGCATCAGAGATCCGGGGAAGGCAGAGACTGGGCAGTGGGTGGGAACCGAAGAGTCTTGGCACTTACCACTTACTGCTTCATCTCATCTGTCCATATCATGTGTTCCTTTGATGCATAAGCTCCTTACAGGCAGGGTCTGTGTCTCTTAACTCATTACATGTATACTCTTTCTTAAACAACATGGGCCTTGCCCACAGTGGCTGGTAAATAAATATTTGTGGCATGCTCAGTTGTCATGATTCAGAAGTGGGCAGTACCCTACTGAATGACACAGCTAAGAACTTGCTCCATCCATGACTCACTTCAGCCTGTAGGCCTTCAGCAAGGACTCTCAGCCTCCATGAGAACTCCATCCCAACACAAGATGTTTACCCACAGACTTTCCTGAATAAAATGATTGGTGCAGCCCAGCCTTCCACATCTTCTGTGCAAAATCAGGCATCTAATCTCATCTTCTAACTCTGCAGCCCCTAACCCCCAAGTGGTGGACCAGCACCAATTAGTGGCATGTTAGGAAATGGGTTGCACAGCAGGAGGTGAGCTTTGGACAAGAGAATGAAGCTTCATCTGTACTTATGGCTGTTCCCCAGCACTTGCACCACCACCTAAGCTCTGTCTCCTGTCACATCAGGGAGGCATTAGACTCTCACTGGGAGTGCAAACACTACTGTAAACTCTACATGTGAGGGATCTAGGTTGTGGCTCCTCATGAGAATCTAATGCCAGATGATCTGAGGTGAAGATTTAATGCACTTCAGTCATCCCAACCCATGCCCTCCTCTCCATCCGTGGAAAGACTGTCTTCCATGAAACCAGTCCCTGGTTCTGAAAAGGTTGAGGACCACTAAAACTCACCTATCAATTTAAGATAAGTAACATTTGATTCGAATGATACAACACTCCACAATTTCATTTCATCCTTAAACTGCAAGCCTATGATGGAAAGTACTGGGAAATAGGTATTAAAGGAGATACACATGCATTTTCTAAAATGTACCTCTACAGAGATTATGCTTTAATAAAAAGAATACTGGGTGAGTTTCAGGGTTGGTTCCATTAACAACAGAAACTTCACACTTGGCAGAATTGAGGTCCTTTAGGCTTTGCTCTGTGTGCATTGTTAACTAACAAGTGGTAAATTCAGTTACCCTGGTAACAATGGCAACACAACATTCCATATTTTTTGTAAGTATTTTCCTTATCCTTCCAAGGTAGTTAAGATTACCTCCCCCTAAGTTCCACAGCTTTGTATGTTTGCTGTAGTATCTTCCTGTCTTTCTCCTTAGATTCATTCAACAAACTGGCTGAACCCCTGTTACTGCTCAGCCCTGCTCTGGGTACCACTCTGGTCAGTCCTGCCCTCTTGGAACTCACATCCTGGTGATGAAGATGCAAAGAAGACAGATACAAGAGTGTGTTTCATCAGCCCCAGAACTGTAAGCTTCTTGAGGGTAGAAACCACATTGAAAAAAAGAAAAAAAATAAGTAATAGAAGATTTTTGAAATATTGGCTCCTGCTAATACTGGCTGCCTACCTGGTGGGATCTGTAAGTGCCAACAGCTGAGGAGATGCCATGCCCCCAGCCAAGGATCTATCACACACACCAGGTGTCACGCCCAGACATGACTTGCATGGGAAGCCTGAGCCCTTTCCAGCACCCTCTCTGATCCCTTGCCCTAGATGGGACTTTCCACTGCTGAATTAACAAGGCAGAGAGAAAGGAGCTTGGGGATATAAAAGTAATTTTGTTCATTGACTATTAACATCTAGAATCTTATTGTGATTTACCTCAAAATAGTAAGATTTGGAGAGAATATCAGTGAGCTTGAACATCATCAAAAGAGTTGATACCTTCTCTCAGGGTCACCAAGGTATCCCTCGAAGGTGTCCACCAATAACAGGACTGGCCCCAGTAAGTTCCATAGATGTCTGAGACGGTGTGACCCCAAGGTGGATGGCAATTCACAGAGTCGTGGTTAATGTGGGGCATCTGAGATGAGGGCAGGGTTAAGCTTTGCCTCCTAAATGCCCTTATGCTTTGCTGGGAGTCCTGTCAGCCCCGAGTCCCTGCACTCTGAAGAAGGAAGTGAAAGAACCAGACCAGCGCCATCTTAGGAGTGAAGTTTTGTTCCCCCCCACCCTCCACCATTTCACCCAGTAAGTTTCACCTTCCAAGCAAGCCCGGGCAAGCCCAGGCATCACGAGACAACTGCCCACCAATCAAGGACCCTTCCCCCCCACCTAACCAATCCAGAAGCGCCCCCTTTGTTTCAAGCTGTGCACGCCCACCCACTCCACGAGACCATAAAAACACTCTGCTCTAGAGCTCAGGGCTCTCGGCATGGATCCGTTGTAACGGAGACCCCAGGAGTACAAGCTGGAACTTGCAATAAAACGGCTCTTTTGCTTTTGCATTGGATTCGGCACCTCGGTGGTCTTTGTGGGGATTTCGACTGGGCACAACAGAAGGAGATGGACTCTGGGCTACTCCTTGCGGCTCCCAAGAGCAGAAGCCAGACAGTTCTCTGTGAGCTCCCTCTTCTTGGAAGTCTTCCTCCATAAACAGCATCTCTCTGGGATCCCTCAGACCTCCAGGGGCCCACATTGTTCAGAAACCTCTCAGAGAGATTTTAACCAGAGCCCTCACCAGGCAAGCTGCTGGTTCTGTGGAACCTTCTCTCTCAGATAAATTGGGGGGGTGGGAGGGAGAGGACTTCTTGTTTTGAGAAATTTAAATGTAAAGTTTTGCATCTCTTGAGCATGGTGAAGGTGGGGAAACCTAGCCACCAACCCTGTCTAAGCATTTTGCCGCAAGACAGTTTCACGAATGTCCCACGTTGTGATTGCCCAGGGACATGGTAACAGGGAGATGTTTAACCCTCTGGGTCTCTCCAGAGTCTTCCACTTTCTCTAAGTGTCAGCTTCTGCTGGTGAAGACATCAAGTCCCACTCTAGTGAGTTGAGTCCAGCTTTCCAAATGTCCTCCTTTTAGCAGACAGAACACTCTGAGGCTCCAGGAAACCAAGTTTCTTTTTTCATTTGTGAATTATTTTCTCACTGTTCCTAGGATGACCTATCCCAGCCTCAGTCAACAGTGAATTTGGGGGTCTCAGTGGATTGTCTTCCCTCCACAGAATGTAAACCTCCATCCAGAAAGGCTTTGCTGTCTTCTGACTTTCTCCATGCCTTCAGGAAACCCTTTATTGCCTCAGTTGGTGCCTTTGTATAATGGGATGATACCATAGCACCTAATTTGTGTATAAATGTGTGATTAAATGAAATAGTACATGCAACACTCCACACAGAGCCTGAAGCATAAACTCTCAGTAAATGTTAGCTATTGTTCTTACTGCTTTGGGTTGCTACTGGTTAGTGCTGGCTCAGGGTGCACCACTCAGGGAGGTCTGCTCCTATTCTGCAAGAATCCAGTAAACATTCCTAGGTGCGCAGCACTCCCTGGAGAGAGGTATACTTTTTTTTCTTTTTTTTTTTTCCCCTTTTATTAAGTCATATATACATGGATCATGAACACATTTATGCCTGTGCAGGATTCCTTGTGTTGATTCTTTGTACAAATCGGAGTGCTTACATCAACCAATCAACATAGCTTTCACCTCATTCACTTAATCACTGTGTTAAGACATTTATGTTCTATACTTGATAGATTTGATTGTACCCTTGCAATATGCTCCATAGGTGTGATCCCACCATTCACCCTCCCCTCCCATCTCCCTTCCCTTTTCTCCTTCATCCTGGGCTATAGTTGTGATTGATCTTTCATAGGAAAGAGTGAGTGACTGTAAATTGGTTTCACAATAGTACTGAGTACATTGGATATTTTTTTTCCATTGTGAGACACATTTGCAGTGCAGAGCTTCCTGTGCCTTATAAATACATGATGTTTACCTACCCAGCATGTTTTCCATGCATTCTTTTTACATTTTGTTTTATTTCCCCTTTTAAACTCTAGAAAAACTAGATACACAAAATATATTTTGGACCTCACATATCAGAATCATTTGCTTTCCTGTTATTAATCACTGTGTTAAGACATTTATGTTCTATACTTGATAGATTTTATATCTTATACTTGTTATTAAGACTGATATTAATCAATAATGGAGTAGCTGTTGGCACTCAGGAAACTGTGCTTGCTATCCTCAAAAGGATCGCAAGCAGTACTGTGTTCTTCCCAGTGCTGCTGCTGTAAGGTGGGAAATGCTTTCTCCTCCATTTGTCAAAATATCACAAACACCCACTAAGAGAATCTCATGCTTTGTTGTTCTTTTTGTGTTGTTTTTAACACAGAAGAGAGAGAGTTCTTAGCTGTTGTATATATTCAACATTTAAAATGTTATAATTTTTAACCATTTTTTTTCTTTTTTTTTTTTTTTTCCTTTTTCATTGAATCTCCCTATTTAGGAAGGAGGCTCCCTAATTCCCAATTTAGGAAATATATGTATTTGCTAAATCTGAGCCAGAAAAGTCTGACTTCAGCAGTCTTACACATTGGGGAGAATGAGGGAGGTTTTGTTCTACTTTGTTTTCATGTGAAAAGAACCAAACGAAACTCTCTAAACCCTAATTAACCAATCGAACTTTGCACAATGATAGAATTGTTCTATAATCTGCAATCTTTTAAGTACAGCAGCCCACCAGCCACATGTGGCTACTGAGCATTTGAAATGTGGCTACATTTTTAATTTAGTTTATTTTTTTTCTTTTGGAGACAGGACTCCTGCTCTGGCTGGTCTCAAACTCCTGGGCTCAAGTGATCCTCCAGCCTCCCCAGTGTCCGGGATTATAAGAACAAGACACTGCATCTGGTTATAGACCCTAAATTGGGTTGAAATTGACACACATGGCTGGTGGATGCCACGTGGGGCAGTGTAGCTCTCACACCCCAGTAAGAAATTGTCTCCATGGGCAGCTATGAGGAAAATATTTGTATGTTCCTATTTTAAAACTCAGTCTTTAAAATGAGTTTTTAGATTTTGTTAAATAGAAATATCTGGCCACTCTGACAAGTCTCTGGAAAAGTTGGGGTTGAAAATGGCTGGAATCCTGGTAGTATGGTTCATACATCATCAATCTTTAATGCTGTGTTCAAAGTAACCTCTCTATCAAGGTTGCTTCAAAGTGGAAGAGATGTGTGTATATTGACAAGCCGGCTACCACGGGCTCCAGAGGAAACTCTCTGCAAACATTCCTCTTTTTCATGAGGCTCTTCTATAACTGTGATTTTTTTTAACAGTAGAATATGGCTATACATTAATAGCTTTCCTGGTAAAAGAGCCTGCCAGTGCCAACTACAGATATTCTATTCACTATCAATTTATTGCCAAGCTAGACACGTAAGCACAAAACACACCTGACAGTTCAGTCAGGAGAAATTAGTCTCAGAAATGAGGAAAGGGAGGTCTTGGACTGGAGAAGTGGGTCAGGTATAAAGAAAACAAAACAAAATCTTTGTCCCATTTGGAAAGGAAACAATCACAAGCAATCTGTGCATTGCCACAAGGAAAGTGCAGACACACATGCACCAGAAATGCAAGTTCTCCAGGATAGCACACTTAGAGAAAGGGGCCAGGGGTGGGGCGGAAGGCCATCTCAGCCCATGGTGTTACCCTCAAGGCAGCAAACTAATGCATGCACTCAGCTCAGGGGAACTTGGGAGGTTAATAGTCTTGATTTAAACCTCTTGAGAAACCTGCAAACTTGGATCCAGTTGCAGAGGACCACTTGGGACCCAATGAGTTGTGGGACTCTCTGTCACTCAAAGGATGTATATGGACATACTAACAATGTCTCCTTGACACAGAAGAGTTAAGAGCAGAGCAGGAGCAAGCATATAATGTTGTTATATCCAACAACAGTTAAAACCAAGATACAAAGTAATGATTTATATCCAGGTGTGTATATTTATAGCTAGCTCTATATTAAACCATCGTAAGAAATATGCAAAGAGTTAGCAGTTACACTTTGCACATTCAATGAATATAGACATTATCTATCACTGCATAACAAATCACCCCAAAACTTAGTGTCTTAAAACAATCACCATTTTTTCTCTCTGTTTCTGAAGTCCGGGATTCAGGAGTGGCTCAGCTGAGCAGTTGTAGCTCAGGGTTTCTCAAGAGGTGGCAGGGAGATGTTGGTTGGGGCCACAGGCATCTGAAGACCTAACTGGAGTTGGAGAAGGGACTTGGCCCTGGCAAGATGGTCCCACCCAGTGTTTTTCTGCATGTGGGTCTCTGGACAGACCATTTTCACCACCTAGCAGCTGGCTACTCCCAAAGCAAGTGATCCAAGGATCCTTGATGATCTGGCTCTAGAAGTCACACACATCACTCCATCCCCGATCACACAGGGGAGAACACCATCTTCTCCCAGTGTCCCCTCCAGCTGCTTGTCACAAGAGAAGAGAAGCCAGGACCTTTAGGAGCCATTTTGGAGGCTGCTACCATGTGGAAAATGCATTTTACAATAAAAGCAGAATTGACTGCAAACTGAAACAATGATGAGGTGTCATTTTTTAATCCTTCAGATAAGTAAAAAATTTTTTTTAAAAAAATAGTACACATACCTTGCACTGGAGGGGGATTGTGGAGAAGGGTCCTCTTCATTGTGGTTGAGGATAAAATAAATAAATACTATCTACTTGGAGAACAAAGTAACTATCAAAATTTTACATGTGCGTGACATTCAATCCTTCTGTTCATTTATGCCAATGTGTATTTTGAAGGAAGAACCAAGTATGTGATAGGGGCATAAAACACATTTGCTGCAGCTTTGGGGAGTGGGGTAAGAATAAGACATGAGAAATAACCAAAATTGTTTTCGCATAGGTAACTATTTAATTTATTTATTTATTTTTTTATTTTTTTTTTTGAGACAGAGTCTCACTGTGTCGCCCTGGGTACAGTGCCATGGCGTCACAGCTCACAGCAACCTCAAAGTCTTGGGCTCCAGAGATTCTTTTACCTCAGCCTCCCCAGTAGCTGGGACTACAGGCACCTGCCACGATGCCCAGCTATTTTTAGAGACAAGGTCTCTCTCTGGCACAGGCTGGTCTCAAACCTGTGAGCTCAGGCAATCCACCTGCATCGGTAACTATTTAAAAAGCTATGATACTTTTGTGTAGTAGGCTATCTCTGAATATACTAAAAAACCTCCCAACTATATCATCTAAGTGGATGAATTTTATGATATATGAGATATATCTCAATAAAACTTTAAAATGAACAAACAAAAAACAACTATGAAAAACAATAGCAACTGAGGGATATCCACAGAGACTCTGTGTAGAGGGCAGATATCAACAGAAACCAAGGACAGTAGCAATGAGTATGTTTTCCAGGACTTCATAAGCAAAAAACCAAAGCAGAGGCTAGTGCATTTAATATACTACCTTTGTGGTAAAAGAAATAATAAAATAATACGATGCATTTATATTTGCTTATTTCTGCATGAAAAATTACTGGAAAGATACCTAAAAACAAAGGTGGGGATAAGGCAGGTGGAGAGTAAGGAGGCAGACAGGGGTGGGGTCCTAATATTTCTCAGTGTAAATCTCTCTTATGTGATTTTAACCTTTGAACCATATGTATATATTACCTAATGAGAGATACAGTAACATAATTAAATACAGTAAAATGTGTATTCCTTCTAGTTTTAACTCAATGATATCTCTATAGTCTTAGAAATGTTATTTTGCTTTTCTGAGTTTCAATCTTTCTTCTGTAAAGTGGATTCATTTGGTCTTTTATCTCTAGGCTATTATGGAAAGTCACATATATCTATAAGTATGTGTGTTATGCATATGTGTATGTAAATGCACCCATGTGTATACATACATACATACATACATGCTTTCAATAAGGAAAGAGAAACTATAATTGATTAGACTGCTTGCCAACTTGTGTTTCCTTAGCAAACTTGTGTGCCAGGTGCCTAGCAAAATATTTGCCTGGCCATTCCCACAGCCATACTCCACCTGTTACCTGGACTATAGGACTAGTGTCTAAGACAGCAAAGAACCGCCGGAGAACTTGATCCATATCCCACATCAAACACAGGGTGGAGAGAGAGATCAGTAAGGACAGGAGCCATGTCTGGTCCTGTAGATAAAATGAATGAAAATGGACATTTAGGGGAAACTATTTTTCAGCAAATCCAGTTTTCAACAGCAAGAAGTGTCTACAGACCAGTGATATGCAGAAGGCTTTCACCACCATCTCAGACTTAAGATTTATTGTAGTTATGGACAACATGATAGAACAGCTCCAAGGCTCTGCCTGCAGCCCAGTGTCCCCTCTAGCTGCTTATCATCAATAGCTGATATTCTCACCACCATAGCAACTGTCGAGTCAAGGATTCATCTCCAGAAGACTCTGGTTTACAATATATGTCTAACAGGAGTGATGCCTTCATCCACTAGTGCTCCCAAGTGCATTGGCCTGGCATAAGCAGAGCTAGCGACAAGGCAGAGAGAAATAGGGCCTTGAATGGAATAAGCAAAGCTGATATTGCAAGGAGCCTGTACAGGCACCATAATAAGGGTAGCCAGAAGGCAAAGAGAAGGCTCTAGTCTCCCAGGAGGAGTTTGGGGAGCCTGTTTGACCCTGTGAATATATTTGCCTTCCAGTGCTTGAAAGGTTTTTGAGTTTAACTTTTCTAGAAGGCACACTGGATGGGTGATGCTTCAAGGAAGGAGGACCTTTGCTCCGAGGAAAGAGCTTTCTACCAAGACGTGTGATAACTTAGCAGGCTGGCTCCTGATAGGGGGTGTTTCCAGTCATTGAGCTCAAGCAGCCTGGCTTACCGTCCACACCCAGATACAGAGTCACCTATAGGAGCCTGGTACACATCAGCCTTGCAAGCCTCATCCTGAGACTTAGAGTTAGCAAGTCACAGGGAATCCCCAATTTGTTCTTAATAAGCAGACCGGGATTCTGATACAGCGGCATGTGACCTGACATTTGGGAGCCACTTAGATACATAATCAAAAAATGAGTTAATTCAAGGTTTAATTTTATCCAGAGTTTGCTCTGCCCAAGGAGAGGTCAATTACAATCATAGTTATTATTTCTTTCCAAGAAAGAAAAGGTCTTGGTTCTGCAAACTTTATTTGTCTTGGTAACATTTCTTTTTCAGTTCTGTATTTTATCCCTCAAATCCTAGCATCGCAAGAGAACACAAGGCACCCTTAAAACTGTGTAGAGAGATGAGTATTATAATCACCCCAGGGGACAGGCTCTGATACTCAGTCAATGGGCCCACGTAGAATAATGCTCACCCTGGAACGTACACTGTCCTCTGCAAAGGGGAGTTATCATTGTCCCTGGGCATCTGGAGATGAAGTTGGCAGGATGCAAACACACCATGCTGGGGTTGAAAAGCATCAGGGTTCTTGCCTTTTGTGGCCTGACCTGAGCATATCACCAGACTATCTTGAACCTCGATTTCTATCTGTAAACTAATAGCTGCAATATTCAGATGCATTTTAATTATTTCTGAAACTACAGCAACTATCATTTGTAGCATACCTACCATGGACAAGATATGCAAGTATTCTCTTTAAGATAGGTGTGTGCATGTACATACATACATGTGTATGCATATGCACTATGTACACACATGGATATGTGCATATATATGCTAGTTCATGCACATATGTGTGTGCATACATGTATGCATGCATCTATGTATATGCACACATACATACACACATGTGCATGCAGTATATGTATGTACAACTGTGCTCATACTTGTAACACACATCTATACATGTGTGTACATCACATAGGGATGTGTGTGTATTTTTTCTCAGTCTCACAATAGCCCCAAGGTTGTTGTTATTCCCATTTTTCTGGTACAGAAAATGAGGCCCCCAGAATGCAGGTGTCGTCAGGCAAGGGGAGCAGCATGACAGCATCTATGCATGCACGCTCTCCTGGATCCAGTCATTCTACTTGTAGGTAAGTGATCATCAGTGTGCTAGTTTTCTATTATATCCGTAACAGATTACCATATTTAGTGTTTAACACAAATTTATTATCTCCCTGTTCTGTAGCTCAGAAAACCAAATAATTCAGCTGGTTTCTCTGTTCCATGTCCCAAAAGGCTAAAGTCAAACTGTTGGCTGGCCTGGGCTGTCATCTAGAGATCTGTGGGAGAATCTAGCTCCAGACACCTTGGGTGGTTGGCAGAACTTGGTTCCATGCAGTTGTAGCAATGAAGTCCCCAGTTCCTTGCTAGTTGTCTGCTGGGACTCATTTTTGGCTCAAGGCTACCTTCTTCAAAGCCAGCAATGGTGAGCTGGCCTTCTCATGATTCAAATCTCTCTGGCACCTACTTGTCTCTCCTGCTTCCAGCTGGAGAAAGCTCTGTGCTTATAAAATCTGTCTTAGCTTGTGTGGGCCGATATAACAAAATACCATTTATAATTTATAAACAACAGAAATTTATTGCAAACTGTTCTGGAGGCTGGGAAGTCCAGATAAAAGCGCCCCAGAGTCAGTGTCTGGTGAGAGCCTGTTCTTCCTGGACAGTGCCTTCGACACGTCCTCACATGGCAGAGGGGTGGTGAACTCCTCAGACACTAATCCTCACCCCAGAGTCAGTGTCTGGTTAGCACTTGTTCTTCCTGGACAGTGCCTTTGACACGTCCTCACATGGCAGAGGGGTGGTGAACTCCTCAGACACTAATCCCCACCCCAGAGTCAGTGTCTGGTGAGCACCTGTTCTTCCTGGACAGTGCCTTCGATGCATCCTCACATGGCAGAGGAATGAACTCCTCAGACACTAACCCGATTTATGAGGGCTCTGCCCTCGTGGCATCATCATGTCTGAAAGGCCCCACCTCTTAATGCCATCACCTTGCAGGGTGGAAACATGTGAATTAGGGGGATACATATATTCAGACCATAACAAAGCTCATGTGATTAGACTATGCACCCATAATCCATGATAACCTCCCTTACTTAAGGTCCATAACCTTAATTCCATCAATAAAATCCCTTTTGCCATGTAATATAACAGTTGCAGATTCCAGGGATTAGAATGTGAGTATCATTTGAGTAGCCATTCTGCCTCCCATAGACATCACTTGTGCAAATGAAACATCCACAGGAGTACTCATTGTGGCATTAGCTGTAATAGTAAAATAATGAAAAAACCCAAATGTGTATCAGGAGATGAATGTATACATTGTGTTTTTATACGAAGGAATATACTAAGCAGTTGTTTATACAACGCAGCATCTTTGAGTGAGTTGATATGGAAAGACCACACTATTGTATTTGGTGCAAAAAGGAAGAGTATAAATTCTACTATTTGTCTGGAGAAAGGATGTATATATGCGATACATGTAATATACTATACACATGTGTGTGTATACTTATAAATGCCATGCCACAGGAAAAGTGGAAAAGATTTATCACACAAAAAACCCTAGGCCATCGTAGCCTCTCAGGAGGGTAGTGGGAGTCTGGAGGACAGAGCCACCACACTACACTGAGGCTGAGCCCAGCTGCCTGCCTTCCCATCCTAGCTCTGCCCCTTGGCCTCTGTGTGAGATTTCTCTGTGCCTTAATCTCTTCATCTATTAATCTCTTACTCTCAACCTCATAATCTTATAATCTCTGTAAGTGGAAATGATAATACCAGCCCCTCCCTCTAGAGTTGAATTAAATGAATTATTATACACACACGCACACACATGAAGTCAGACAATTAAGTTCACAAACTCATCTGAGAAAAGGTGCTACAAACTTCATTGCTGAATATCACTAGGGTCACCTTCAAACCACTCCCCTGGGCCATCTGGTGACCATACAGGTTTAGAGCAGGGCACGACAGAGTAATGCTATACAAGTAATTGCTATGAAGATCCATTCAAGCACAAATAAGAGAAATGTGGAGGGTGGGGCAAACACTGCCATGTTGTTACACTCAGCAACTCTTTACTGGAACTTTCAGGGTCTCCCTGATGATGGACTGTCTCAAAGAGAGGGTCCAGTCACTCTGGAGCAGTGGAGGTCAGGCCATGGTGGGCTGGGGTCCAGTCACTCTGGAGCAGTGGAGGTCAGGTCTTGGTGGGTTGGGCCAGGCCACTCAGGGTCACCTAGCTTTGGGCCTAGTGATTCTTCCATGGTCCCATCAGTGGTAGGAGTGGCCACAGGGAAGCAGCACACCTCTGTCCTGTTCCGTTCTCACCAGTGATGCCTTTCTTGGGGCTTTTGAAGCTGTCCTAGGAATTTTTAGGAGCTGCCAGGGGCTTTTTCTGTTCATTCGTCACTAATACCCCTGAATCTCCAGATGTCAGGGTATGTGGGCTAGAACTACTCACATCTGGCCTATAACCTCACTCTGTCACTTGCTTTGCAGCTGTGAAATGGGAGAATTAATATCACCCATTTCACTAAAAGAGGCCTGAGTCACTTTGGCCATGTACCACTTTCCAGAGCTCTGAGAAACAGCCACAGAGAAACACAAGGACCTTTTTAGGACCAGTTATAACTGACTGCCAAGGAAAGCTCTGGGCAAGGATCCTTTAAGGGGAACATTTAGACCTTCCAATAATTAATCAAGAGGGAAATAGGGGAAAAGAAATGGTGAATATTGTACTAAACAGCTGTGCTTGGAGCAGACACTGCTCTTGGCAATCCTTTCTCAGCACTTGTTCTGCCAAAGAGAGGAAAGGAAATAATGCATCAAGAATGTTCTTCTCACTGTCTCCTGATTTCTTATTTTTCCTTCTAAAGGTCACACACATTGGCGGAGCCACCTGAAGAAACACCTGTCCTGTACCCAGAGGCTGCAGTGTCATTGCTGAAGATGAGGCAACGGGGTGAAATGGAAGTGGCCAGGACACCCACTCCATGCAGACTCTATTACCGCCTTCCCAGACACAAACACTATAATCAAGTTTGGGAGATTTCTGCTTCCTCACTTCTTCCTCTTTTGACTACAGATTTTATTTCGGCCCCATAGTGAATTATTTACTGGGGGGTAGAAACTGGCGGGTGAATTGAGGCAGTAGTGAGAATATAGGAGCACACACTGCAGGATTCTCTCTCAGTCCAGAAGGAGAAAGCAAGCACGAGTGTTTTTCAGTCTCACTGAGGTGCAGGTTAAGTCAACAGACAGCTCATTAAGTGGGGCTTTGCAAGGCCTCTGCATGCAGCAGCAGTCCGCTAGCAGTAGCTGGAGCCCAAATACAGGGGAAGCTTGACCAGGCAGCAGAGGGGAAGACAGACCTCCAACCTTTGTATCTGAACACTAATTTCTCTTTTGTGAAACCTTCTTGGCAGAACTAAGCAAAGGTCTGGATTTTGCTGATGTAGTTGTTTCTTGGCTACTAAACAAAATGCATTGTGAATTTTCTTCTCTCTTTCTCTTGGTATCTATCTGACCTTATTCTTCCAAAGGTCAAACATTTTGGCTAGATCACTTTAAGAAGTACCTGTCCTGAAGGGCGGGGGCGGGCTCGGGGGACGGGGCCTCAGTCTCCACCTCCGCTGCGGGATGGCTGCCACCGAGGGGGCCGCGGAGGCTGCGCCAGGCGGCGAGCCGGGTCAGCCGGGTCAGCCGGAGCAGCCGCCGCCCCAGCCGCACCCGCCGCCGCTCCAGCAGCAGCAGGAAGAGGCGATGGTGGCCGAGGCAGGAGAAGCGGTGGCGTCCCCCAATTTCTTTAAAAAAAAAAAAAAAGTACCTGTCCTCTATTCAGAGGCGGAAATGACATAGTAACGTGTGAATAAGGGCTTATCCTGGCTTCAGGGGAAGTAGAAGTAGATACACAAGCCAGGCCAAGCTTGTCTCCAACTGAAGTCAGCTTACCCACCCCAGCACCTGCACAGGTAATGAGGCTCACCCAACATGCTCCTTCAGAACTGTCTAAAAGGTAACACAACTTCCAAAAGCTCATATGCCTTAGCAGCCATGATAAATGAGCAATGGCGGATAGCAGTATTTGCCTAACATTAGTGACTCACAACTATTTATATGGGGGTCTTGCCACTGTTTTCTCTGGAAGCGCCATGCTCTGGGTGACATGAAGGCAGTACAGCAGGGCTGAGTTTGGCCAAAGCCTGTGAGATGCAGAGAGCTGAACCAGTGGGCGGACAGCCAGATCAGACACCTTTGGGCTCCTTTGGCCCAAGAAAAGTCAAGTCCTGGCTGTGAGTGACATCAAGTGTCACCCAGAGCCCAAGAACAATTTTACTTTCTATTTTATACTTCATAATGCTCACTTTTGATTGTCCAAGAAGATGCAGTTTACCATAAGAATGCAGACTTGCCATAGAGTTCATTCCAGTTCGTTCATTTTGGCCTCAGACTACCCGCAGTCAAGCCCCCTCTCCGCAGCCTTCAGCATTTAATGTGCACAAGCTCTTTAGATGTCACACAGCCGACCCTGCAGTTGTCTCCACTGCACAGACTGAGCAGCTAACGCTTGAGAAGGTTAGGATGCATGCTTAGAATGCATGAGCGTTTGATCCCAGACAGCCTGTTACAAGATGAGCCCATCAGCATGAGCACTCAAACAGCTGTCACTGGGGCTGCGCCTGTGACTCAAAGGAGTAGGGCGCCTGCCCCATATGCTGGAGGTGGCGGGTTCAAACCCACCCCCGGCCGAAAACTGCAAAAAAAAAGCTGTGACTGGAAACCTCCCTGGTTAGCCAGCTGTCTGCCACAGCACAGTGCCATAGACCGGTGGCTCACCCGACACACACTCAGTTCTCGAGGCTGGAAGTTCAAGATCAAGGCATCAGCAGGGCAAATCTCCACTGAGGCCTCTGTCTGTGGCTTACAGGTGGCTGTCTTCCCCGTGTCCTCATGTGGTTGTCCCTCTGTGTGTGTCTGTGTCCTGATCTCCTCTTCTTGAAAGGGCACCATTCCCACTCTAATGACCTTGTTTTACCGTTTTACCTTTACCTGTCTTTAAATGCAGTCACATTCTGAGGCACCGGATGTTAGCACTTCAGCATGTGAATTTTGGAGGGATGCAAATCAGCTTCCAACACCTCCATTTCTCAGATGAGGAAACTGAGCCACAGAGTAGGTAGGTCACATGGAAAATTGATAGTGGTACCTAGGAAGACCAGTTCTGGGGTCCTACCACTAACCTTGACCCCACAGTTCCCAGCCACTTGGTCAGACCAGCCCTTTCTACCTTGAGGCCATGACACCAGGTTCTAGGATATGAACGTGAGCTGCTCCGATGCTAGCATCAGCATCCTGTGTCCAAGGCAAGAAAAAAAGATCCATCAGAGTATTAAGTGTATGATCAAAGGTCTTACAATAAGTCTGAAGGAACAAATTGCCAAAATGCAAGCCCTCTAGATCAGATGAAACCTGGTCCCAGTCAGGCTCAGGCCTGGAGTCAGATGGAGTGGGTTTCTGTGTGCCTCGGTGAAGCCATTTAACAGTCTGAGCCTCTGTTTCCTCAGAGAGAAGGGTACACGAGGCAGATTGGGAACTGATGATGTGTCCAGCACTTTGCACAGCACACACAGCATGCTGTGCACAACTGTCAGCCATCCTGACTGTGGTGCCACTTCCCAAACCCTACACAGGTGCAGCATGAGGAGCAGGAACGGTGGTTATGCCCAGTCTGTGAGGGGTGACACCAGGCTGTGGCCTTGAGGCTTGGCCTGAGCCATACCTGCCCAGGAACAAGAACACTGGGGTCAGATTCTACTTCCCCAGGTTGCAGGCAGGGCCAAATACTCAAGAGCCTTAATAGTTCGCACTAATCTCTTCTTTCCAGAAATTTGCAAAGCCATGAGCGTGAAAAGAAGAAGGTGGGAGATGACAACATTGTTTCAGACAAGCAAGGGGTTGGTGGACTTTTCTCAACAAAGCCCCCCAGTGCCAAAGCCTCTGGGTTTACTGCCCCTTGGAGGGGTCAGTGCAACTGCCTTGGCTGGAAGCCAAACCCATCCCGGTTTCCTATCTTGGGGTTTCAGGGAGGTGGAATGAGTGGCTGCTCCTTGGGAAAGAAGGAGGCAGCTCTAGAGACGCAGCCCTGAGAACCATAAGGTGTGGTGGGACCTTGCTGTGGCCTGGACTAAACAAGATGGGCCCTGGGGTCAGGGCACAGCCAGGTTGCCCGCCAAGTACATCTGCGGTCCCACGTCTTACACCCCACAGGCTCTTTTCTTTCCTTCCTCATCTAAAAAGCAGAGCTAACAGGATCTGTACCGCCTCCACCTCCAGGATGTTGGAAAGACTAAATAAGATCAGGTATGTGCAAAAAGTTGCAAAAATAGCCAGAAGGTAGGTGCACGTGGAATCCAAGCTGCTCACAGGTGTTTGGCATCCTCTGAGGAAGTGACCAGGCAACAGGGCCTGCCCAGCACCATTTTCAAGCTCTCAACAACTCACACCATTTGAAATATTCAGAAAATACAGCTGTAGTAAGCTCAGGACAATAGATTTTCCTTTATTCTTTTTCACAGAAGGGGGGTTAAAAAATAATGATATATGATTAGCAGAGTCGCAAGCTGCATCAAATTGACAATTTAGCCAACATTTACTGAAAAGAGCTAAGACCCAACATCATGCTGCTTACTATGGAGGTGTCAGGATAACCAAGCATATTCCTTAACTCCAGATGTTTGTAGACTCAAGGCAGAAAAGCAGCTTTCACTATGTTCATCTGTTCCTTATCTCTTTTATTCAACCAATCTGCAACTGTGCCACGTTCAGGCAGGGTGTATACACTTAACATCTAAGAATGATAGGAGAACAAAGTACCCAAGAAGCATAAAGAAGGGAAACAGTTAATCCCGACTTAGGAAATTAAAGCAAATTTCCTGAAGGATGCAACATGTGAGTGGGCCATAAAAGACAACTGAACATTCAGGACTTGGAGCTGGGAGAAGAGTCATGAAGGGTCAGGGAAGCAGGACAAGCAGTCGGGAGGCCCTACTGGCTCCAGTTGGGGGGTGCTCATCCTGGTGTAGCAGGAACAAAGAGGGCTGGTCTGTGCTCAGAACTATCAGTCAGCCTCAGCTGCCCTTCCCAAGACCCCCAGCTGGACCCCCAACTCTAGCCCCATGATTCAGCTTTGCCCTGTTTCCCCTGGCAAGAAGAGGTAAAGACAGGGACTCTTAACCACAACCCCCAGCTCTCCACCCATCACCCTTACTGTCAGTTGGGGACCCTGGGGCCCAGTGCCCTTCTCCCTGTGCTAAAGGCCCTGACTTGCTTTTGCATCAGCACTGACCCAGGACCCTGCACCCCTTAGTTCCCTGAGTTCTCTCACTCCCCACTCTCCCGTGCTTCTCCATCAGGTGTCTCTGAGTGGAACAGGTGCCCGACCACTCGTGTCTCCTCTATAGTATAATCCTGGGCAGATCATGCATGTGGGCTAGCAGTTGCTTTCTTCTTTCTTGCTAAACACTCAACAGGGATGATGTAGGAGGTAGGGAGCTCTGCCTACCACACATGCCATGACACATTCCAAATCCTAGATTGCAGAGCCTCTGGAATACAGTGCTAGGGGCCATGGAAGGGATCCGGCCTGGGCAGCTGCACTTTCTGAAGGTTACTCTTAGGTGGAGGACAGACAGATCGAGGTTGGGAGACCAGCAACCAAGTCTGGAGGTTGCTGGGCTATGAATGGAGACAGAGTAAAGACCTGAACTGTGGAAAAGCCAATGGAATGGGAAGAAGTGAAGACATGGGAGAGAAGTTGCCAGAGAGATCCAGCACGGTCCGTGAGTCACCTATAAATGGCAGATTTGAGTGAAGCAGGAGTTACAGATAATGCCAACGTTTTGAGGCTGGGTGACTAGAAAGATGATTGTGTGCTACTGTTAATCAAGTAGGAAGGAATGAGAAGGAATTCTGGGATGGGTGCTGAGGGGTGGCAAGCATAGCTGGGGAACAGGTGGGTAGAGAGTGCAAGGCACCTCTGCTACAGTTCCAGAAGACACTGACAGGTAGGATGCCTACCTGGGGCCACCTGGAGGGCCTCACCTCCCAACACTCAGCTCAGGAGTAAGCACAGGCTGGAGAAGAGGGAGGTGAGGTTAGGCCCTTCAGAGCTTCAGAAATGGCAGTGGAACATTCTGTCCTCCCTGGTCACTGGCCCTTCTCTCTGCCTACCACTCACAACAAAAACTCACAATAAAGCGGATGCTGTGCCTCAGACTACAATCCTTTCTGCTCGTCATAGATATTTGTCCTGTGTATAATCATATTAAACATTCTAGGCTTTTCCTACTCTAGCCTAGAGCTACAGTCTCAGAGGTAGTGAGATTTCATTCAAAGTGATTCTTTGGAAAAATGATGAATTACCTTGAGGGTTTTTCCACATGATGTGGGGGCCAAAATTTATCAGCAAATCCTATAAGAAAGCAGACTTCAAGCAGATAAAATACTGACTTCTGTCAAAAACAAGCTAGGCCCAAAAGGCGTTCACATTTCTTTCCGGTGGCTGGTTATCCCCCATGGTGCCTGTCTCTCTCCTCCCTTGGGTAACACTATGAGTCTTCTGAACTTCATGGTGTGTTGCCTGCAGGAGTCTCAAAGGAGCTTGGCTTCCATTTCCATTCTGAACACATGCAGACAGGTGAAAGTGTAAGGCAGGTCGAAGTAACAAAAGGCAAAAACATCTCCCCATAGCTGGCCTCACTGGTCCTCAAGACTATGCATTTCCATGATCGGTCACCAGCCCCGGGGCACACACCCTTAGGCCCCAGCCTCCTGTGTGGTCCTTGTCCTCCTCAAGTGTCCCTTCTATGAGTCTTCTAGGGCTGCTGTGGAACAGAGTGCCACAGCCTGGGTGGCTTAAGTCACATAAACCTCTTCTTTCCCACTGGTAGAGGCCAGAGTGTGAGCTGCAGGTGTTGGCAGCAAAGGTCCCTTGTGAACGTCTAAGGGAGATCCTCCTTCCCAATTGTCCCCCAGCTTCTGGTAGTTTGCTGGCTGTCACTGGCATTCTCTGGCTTATGGAAGCATCACCCTGATGTCTGCCTTCATCATCACATATGTTCTTCTCCCTGTGTGTCTGCCTCCAAATCTCCCCTTTTTATTAGGACACCCATCATATTGGGTTAGGGGCCCACCCTACTCCTGTATAACCTCATTTTATTGAATTGCATCTGCAATGACCCTATTCCAAATAAGGTCTATTCTGAGGTGCTGAGAATTAGAACTTCAACATATAAATTGGGGAGGAATTTAACCTACCCACTCCCTCCTCTCCTTCTCTTTCTTTTTTTTTTTTTTTTTTTTTTTTAATTGTTTCAGGTTAATTGAGAGTACAAAGAATTAGGTTACAATGTTTGCATTTATTAGGTGAAGTCCCTCTTATAATTGTGTTCCACCCCCACAAGGTGTGCCCTATACCCCAACATGTGCCCATTAAGTGGGAGCACATCCCCTCCCTCCTACCCTCTCCCCACTCCTTCATTCCCTTGCCCCCCACCTTGAATTGATTTGAGTTTGCCTCTTATATGGATGTGTATTAGATCTTCTACTGGCTTCATATTAGAATTGAGTACATTGGATTCTTGCATCTCCATTGTTATGATATTTTAATAAGAAGAATGTGTTCCAACTCCATCCTGGTAAGCACAAAGTCCTTCTCTTCCAAAACATTTTCTTAAAGTCCAAATTCCAAGCGTGAATACATGGCTGAACAACCACAGCTCTCTGGCTCTGTTCTGTCAGGCTGCTGTGCTTAGACACCACATATCCTTCTTTTCTCTACAGCCTGTACAGACAAGACCCATTGAGAAAACATTTTGCATGCCCAGGATACTATTCCCTGAGAGAAGGGAATGGAATGGAAAGGAAGGGAAGCAGAGGGGAGGAGAGGGGCTACAGACTGCTCCTCATGTTAAGGCCCTGTTCCAGGGTCCAGCTCTTCCCAGAACCACTCCCCTTCTCCTTTGCTCTCTCTTCATCTGTTTGGCTAACAAATTGGGTGGCTTAATCCACACATATTTATTCCTCACAGTTCTGGAGTCTGGAAGCCCAAAATCAAGGCACTGGCATGCTTGGTGTCTGGTGGGGGCAGCTTCATGGAGACCATCTTCTCTTGTAACCTCACCTGGTGAACAGCTTCCTCTCAGTTTCCTCTCAGCTTTCTTCTATAAGGGCACAAATCCAATTCATGATGGCTCCACACTGATGACCCCATCAAAGGCCTGATCTCCTAACACCACCACCTTAGGAGTTAAAATTGCAGCTCAAGAACTTTGCAGGGGTGGAGACAAGATGGCTGACTGAAGGCAGCTTTCCACAGAGGCTCCTGCCCAGAAGGAGAGTTAAAGGACAAAAATTCAGTTCATTTGAGCTGCACCAAGAGAGAAGGTTGAAGAACGCACATCGACCCCACTGAGGTGAGCTGCGACCACAAGGATACAAACAAAAGGTACAAAATCCATCACCAAGCAGACGGGAGTCCCCTCCCCCATGAGAATAGCTCAGAGTGCCTCACAAACAAATGGGCAGAGTTCACAGTTCCTCCCTCTACACTCCACGAGAGAGACCCTATAAAAACTGGACCTGCCTTCCCTACTAGGGTGCCATGGCATTCTCCTGCCAGGCATAAAATTGTGCAAAACTGTATATATTCTCTACCTGCAACTCTGAGCTCCCAGCACTTCCCTCCACTCTCACCCTGAGGTCTGGAGGCCTGTCCCCCAGGAGTTCTTGGGTGATTTCTCGAGGGGTGTGGACAGTGCCTGAACTGCAGCTGGTTGGTGCTGACTCCAGGGCACAGGAGCGAGGAGAGGATCGTCGGCTGAGAGGGAATTGCACCGGAGCAGCAGTTCCCTGAGGCATAAAGCAGTGGCCATCTTTTGGTAGCAATACAGCCAGGCATAAAACTGTGTGGAACTGTGTATATTCTCTGTCTGCAACTCTGAGCTCCCAGCACTCCCCTCCACTCTCACTCTGAGGTCTGGAAGCTTGTCCTAAAGGAGTCCAGATTCTTGGATGATTTCTTGAGGGGTGTGGACAGTGCCTAGGCTGCAGCTGGTCAGTGCTGACTCTGGGGTGCGGGGGCGAAGAAAGGACAGTTGGCTGGGAGGGAACTGCTCCGGAGCAGCAGTTCCCTGGGACTCGGATCAGCAGCCCTTTTTTGGCAATAATACAGCTCACACCTGGATATTCTGAAGCCACACCCCCTGTCTCCCTGGGCAACCAGAGGAGGCCAGCAACCACCAGTGAAAAAAGGATTTGCCTGCGGCAGTACCAACTCACAGACCTGGGAAGCTCCCAGGGTGGGGCTGACCCAGAGGATGACTTTACTGAGCCTAAGATGCACCTGGCCCTCAGGGAATTGTCAGCCTATAGACAAAGGAAGGCAGCAGGACAGAACTGACAGGTAACCGAAGACAAACCTGCAGGAGCAAAGACAAGACTTTGAAACTCAAAACAGCTTCTATTCTGCAGTGAATTTAGCAGTTCTATTCCGTTCTGTCAGCAACATCAATCAGGGGTGGGGCTGGACCTCAGTAAACACCCCCCAACCTTCATCAAGCACCCAAGGCTGTCAGGCCTCACCTCCTCCTGCTAGATAGAGGCAGAGTGCAGAAGCCTGGCAGATTTCCTTGTGATTCAGGCAGGTGCAAACTACTTGAGCATCTGTTCACTACAAGCAACTGGGTCAGCCAAATGCAGGGCTATCAGTGACTGGGTGTGACAGAGATGCAAGGTGGGGAAGGAGGCATCAAACTTCCCAGACTGATCTATTTGCTGGGTGGCTCCTCCTGACTCCAGGCAGCACTGGAACAAGCCATATCAGAGTAGTCACTAGACCCCGTGATCCAGTTGCCAGAGACCTCTTAAACTCTCCCACCCAAGACAGGTGCTGACTGACACAATTGATTTGGACCTTTTGAACTGAGCCAATCACCTGAGGACTATTCAGGTGGTGCCCTGGGTGTGTGGTTGTAGGAAGGTTTGATTTTCCTTTTCCAATTGTTGCCTGGGGGGGTGACTTAAATGCTGGTATTTCTCCACAGCAGAGACTTCAACCCAGAGTAACTGTTTCACTAGGGTTGAACAGAAATCAGCTGAAAAAAATACAGAACCACTTAGCCCCACCACACCAAACAGGGCCCCAGATTCTCAGTCCACAGCACTGTACGGGTCCTTGACAAAGCTCCAGGGGAAAAATCAAAGTGAGTAAAACAATCATGGGACAAAATCAGCAGAAAAACTCTGGTAACATGAATAACCAGAATAGATCAACTCCCTCAACGAAAGATATGGCAGGTGTAATTGAAGATCCCATTCATAAACAACTGGCTGAGATGTCAGAAATCGAATTCATAATTTAGATTGCAAACAAGATTAATAAAGTGGAATTAGGAATTCGAGGAGAAATACAAAAGTTGTCTCAAGAAGTTAACTAATTTAAAGACAAAACCACCAAAGACTTAGACACACTGAAGCAAGAATTTGCAGCCCTCAAAGATCTGAAAAATACAGTAGAATCCCTCAGTAATAGAGTGGAGCAATCAGAAGAAAGGATTTCTGACATTGAAGACAAAGCCTTTGAATGCTCCCAAACTCTCAAAGAGGAAGACAAATGGAGAGCAAAAATGAATCATTCTCTCAAAGAGCTCTAGGATAATTCGAAGAAGGCTAATATCTGACTTATTGGAATCCCTGAAACTGATGAAGTGGCCTCACTAGGCACAGAGGTCCTTCTCCATGAATTTATAAAAGAGAATTTTCCAGACATGTCTAGAGATTCTGAAATTCAGATAGCAGACAGTTTCAGAACCCCAGCATGACTCAACCCCAATAAGACCTCCCCCGGGCATATCATAACATATCATAATTAACTTCACTAAAGTTAATATGAAAGACAAAATTCTCAATGCACCCAAATGGAAGAAAGCAGTTACGTACAAAGGGAAGAATATTAGAATGACTGCAGATCTCTCTGCTAAAGCTTTTCAAGCCAGAAGAGGGTGGTCATTGACTTTTAATCACTTAAAGCAAAATACCTTTCAACCACGGATTCTGTATCCAGCTAAACTGAGTTTCATTTATGATAGAGATATTAAATACTTCAATGACATTCATACGTTGAAGAAATTTGCCATAACCAAACCAGCTCTTCAGGATATTCTCAGACCTGTCCTCCATAATGACCAACCCAATCCTCTACCACAAAAGTAAACTCACTCAAAAACTTTTGATCAAACTCCAACTTCCACACTGGCAAAAGGACTACAAATGTCCATTGGACTTTGGAAAAAACTGGATACCCAAAATTTTACCAGACTTATCAATATTCTTCATTAATGTGAACAACTTAAACTGTCCTCTAAAGAGGCATAGGTTAGCTGACTGGATACAAAAACTCAGGCCAGATATTTGTTGCATACAAGAATCACACCTTAACTTAAAAGATAAATATAGACTCAGGGTGAAAGAATGGTCATCCATATTTTAGGCAAATGGTAATCAGAAAAAAGCAGGTGTTGCAATTTTATTTGCAGATACAATAGGCTTTAAACCAACAAAAGTAAAGAAGGATAAGAATGGTCACTTCATATTTGTTAAGGGTAACACTCAATATGATGAGATTTCAATTATTAATATCTATGCACCCAACCAGAATGCACCTCAATTTATAAGAGAAACTCTAACAGACATGAGAAACTTGATTTCCTCCAGCTCCATAATAGTCAGAGATTTCAACACTCCTTTGGCAGTGTTGGATTGATCCTCCAACAAGAAGCTGAGCAAGAAATTTTAGATTTAAACCTAACCATCCAACATTTGGATTTAGCACACATCTACAGAACATTTCATCCCAATAAAAATGAATACACATACTTCTCATCAGCCAACAGAACTTACTCAAAAATCAATCACATCCTAGGTCACAAGGCTGACCTCACTAAATTTAAAGGAATAGAAATTATTCCTTGTATCTTCTTGGACCACCATGGAATAAAAGTTGAGCTGAGTAACAACAGGAATCTGCATACTCATACAAAAACATGGAAGTTAAATAACCTTATGCTGAATGATAGCTGGGTCAGAGATGAGATTAAAAAGGAAATTGCCAAATTTTTGGAACAAAATGACAATGAAGACACGAATTATCAGAACCTCTGGGAT
>CAUYPK010161809.1:0-31589 GCA_963574355.1 Loris lydekkerianus
CGGCGGGCGCGGCCCGCCGCCCCGCGCGGCGCCGCGCGGCCCCGGGCGCCGCCCCCCCCCCCCCCCGCCGCGGCTAGGGCGGGTCGCTGGCGGCGGGGCGGGTTGGAGATTTATAGCAACATCACCAGCTTCTCACCTGTCACTGACAGAATTGTAAGAAATGTGGAATAATCTCTTTAATAAAGAGAAAAAAAGGCAATTATCATTAACTCCCCTAACTGAGAAGATAGAAGTTAAACATGTTGGAAAAACTGACCCTGGCACTATCTTTGTGATGAATAAAAACATTTCAGCGCCTTAGAGTTGGGCCATACATTTAAGTGAGTGGTACTGCAAGGAGTCTATTTTGGCTCTGGTGGACAGAGAGCCTTGGGACATGTATAAGCCTTTGAGCAAGTCCTGTGAAATTAAATTTCTTACTTTCAAAGATCGTGATCCAAGTGAAGTCAATAAGGCTTATTGGCGTTCTTGTGCCATGATGATGGGCTGTGTAATAGAGAGGGCATTCAAAGACGAATATGTGGTCAGTTTGGTTAGAGCTCCAGAAGTTCCTGTGATTGCTGGTGCTTTCCGCTATGATGTCGTTTTGGATAAGAGACTTGATGAGTGGATGCCAACAAAAGAGAACCTATGTTCCTTCACAAAAGATGCTCGTACTTTAATTTATAAAGATCTTCCATTTGAAACCCTGGATGTTGAAGCAAAGGTGGCTTTAGAAATATTTCAACACAACAAGTACAAAATAGATTTCATAGAAGAGAAAGCATCTCAGAACCCTGAGAGAATACTTAAGCTACACAGAATTGGTGACTTCATTGATGTGAGTGAGGGTCCCCTTATTCCAGCATGAAGTGTCAGCAGTTCACAATCTTCCTGCCTGCCCCTCCAAGTCTTCTGCAAAGATTCCAGGGTCTCTCTTTACCTGTTCACTTGAGAGTACATTTTACAATATGGGATAAGCTATTGGAAAGATCTTGGAAAATGGTAACTGAAGATCAAACTAAACCAACAGAAGAAAGTGCATCTACCTAACAACTTTATAAAATTTAAATACGTATAATAAATTAAAATGAGATTTTAAATATAAAACAAACAAACACAGTTTTTACTATCCAGAACCTCCCAGCCAACCAGCAAGAGACAGATATGAATGCAAAAAAATGATAGTGCTAACTAGACCGGGGTAAGTGCTGTAGTGGCTAAAGCTCTGTGGATGCTCAGAGGTAAGAGTGATTTATTCCGGTGGAGATATGCTGTTGGATTTAGGCCTTGAGGAATGTAACAGACAGACTTTGGCTGGCCAGAGAGGGTAGAAGGGGCATTGGGGTGGGCCATTCATGAAGATGTGAACATGCAGAACGTGTTTGGGAGGATGCCTGGAAGGAGAGGGGTACTGGCAGGAGGCACGCTGGGAGGACAAGCTTGTGGGGTGCTGGCAGGAGGCAGGCTGGGAGGACAAGTTGTGGCTGGTTGTGAAGGGCCTTGAAGACCAACGTCACTGGAGGTATTAGTACTGTAGAATCTCCACAGCTGGCCCTCTCCCTACATTGCCACTTCTTAAGTTGACCTAATTTTTCATAGACTGGACACACAGCACGTGTACCTATTAGTACAGCAGACCTAGTTCCTTATTGTGACCACCTCCATAGGTTGACCGGTTTGTTTGCAGTCCCTTGGGTGGTCAGCTCACAGGTTCTACTGTAGCAGGGGACTGTGTTTAAGGAGGGTATTGAGAGATATTTAAAAGGGGACTTCCCACCAAGGGTGCTCTGGGAAGGCTGGGCATCAGCCCTAGAAATAGAGATGAAGCTGGAAAATCAGTTACAAGTGTCAGAATAATCCCAGTGGGAGACCAGAACTTCCACTGGCCATGGAAATGCAAGGAGATGCTTTTCTGAGGAAGAACCACAGCCTTGACTGAATGAGGCCCGAGGGACAGGGTGTGGTCCAAGTTGATTGGCAGGCTACAGTGGAAGTCTAGGCTGCCTTCTGCATGTGATAAAGTACAGGCAGTCCCCGAGTTACAAACATACCACTAACATCTAATTCATATTTACCAATGGGGGTATTGGAGACAACGGTGAATGTACCTGTTCCAACTTACATACAAATTCAACTGAAGAATAAATCTACAGGACCTATCTCATTCATAACCTGGGGACTGCCTCTATAGTATTCAGCTACCAGTGGTTGAGGACAATCAGGACTGATTGTCAACCATGCAGGAGCAGAAGCTCCCTGTTACTGTCACCTTTCAGGGCTTGCATGGTAGCAAGGGCAGCAGAGATTGACCGATTGCATCTAAGAATTTCATTGTGTTAACGACAAGGTTCAGGTCCAGCCCTACTAGTGCAAAGCTTGGTAGCAGCTCATTGTCATCCCAGATGGGACTATGAAAGGTGGAATTGATCTTTTTGTTCCAATGAACCTTGAATTCAGCAGAACGCCTGCCATATTGTATGCCTTTAATCTGACTCATGCTCATCCTATACCAGGAAAAGTGGGACTGGACAGTGACAGCTGTGCTCCTGGGTCTGCCACTCTGATGATCTTTGTAATCTGTGCCCAGTTTATTCCTGAATCGGCTCGGTTCAATGTCTCTACCGGGAATACCCAGGCTGCCCTGGCCACCCTGGAGAGCATCGCCAAGATGAACCGCTCGTTCATGCCAGAGGGGAAGCTGGTGGAGCCCATCCTGGTGAGTTCAGACTTCTGCACCCAGCTGCACTCTGGGCCCTGGGACCTTGGTAAGTGACTCATCTGCGTTTTCCTTGTCAATGAAATGAGAACAGTAACACCTACCTTTGCAGAGCTAATCACGTGATTTGGCATCATTGTTTATAGGTGAGAGAGTGTTTTTTAATTTTATTTTCTTACACTGGCCTTGTCTTATTTTGATATCAAGGCTATAAATCTCATTACTTGATTTTTTTCACATCTCTGAAATAGTTTATATAAGGTAGGAATTAATTGCCTTCAATGCTGGTAAAAATTTGCCAATAAAGCGGTTCAACCTGGTATCTGTTTTGGGGTAGGGCACTTGGAGAACTATCCACCTTGGAGCAGAGGGTTGTTTTTTCTTTTTAAAAATAAAGCTGTTTTTATTGTGGTAAAATATACATAAAATTTATCCTCATAACTATTTTTCAGTGTATAGTTAAGTCATATTGAATATATTTATATTGTTCTGCAACTATAACTAGAACTCTTTTCATCTTAAAAAAATGAAATTCTCTACCATTAAACAAAAACTCTCTGATCCCTCCTTCCCCAGCCTCTGGAAACTACCATTCTACTTTTTGTGTCTATAAAACTGACTACTCTAGGTACCCACTGCAAGTGGGATCATACGGTATGTGCCTTTTTGTGACTGGTTTATTTCACTTGGCCTAACATCCTTATGTTAGTCTATGCAAAGATTTTCTTTTCTTTTTTTTTTTTTTAAGGCTGAATAATATTTTGTTTTATGTATATACCACATTTTGTTTATGTGTTTCCAGTCAGTCCTTTATTTTTAACCATTGTGTGTTTCTTATAATCTATAATTGATTTTTTTTTTCCCCACTCAATCTGGTTTTCTGTGCCTTTTAATAATGAGTTTGATCTACTTAACATCAATTGTGATTACTGGTATATTTTGACTTCTGTCACTTCCTTTGAATTTCTTCGTAACCATGTCATTCCTTTTTTCCTTTCTTAACTTCTATTAGATTAATTCAGTTTGCTTTTCCTTCCTCTATATTTCCTTCTGTTGGCTTGAGACTTACACACTCTCTTTTATTATAGAGGCAGACCTTAAATATTGAAAACATGCACTGTCAGGGTCATGCCCAGGAGGCTGACCTCTGTTGAGAGCCAACAGAGGAAATGTCTTTGGGGAAAATCATGAAAATCTACATAAGCTTAAGACATACAGTCTGAGAATCCCTGGAGTACGTTATCTCACGCCATGTGGCAGATTGGGACAGGAGGACGCAATTCTCTGGTTTCTTCAGAAGGCTTTTATGGATCTCTAACACAAAGCCTATATGTAAAATGCAAAGAAGCCCCGAAAGATAGGGTTAAAGAATTCCAAGTCCCTAGGAAGAGTGGATGGAGGGAAAGGCTGAGTATGTTAACAAATGGCAAAAGCTGTATTTAGAAAGGGAGAAGGGAAGGGAAAACCAGTTTCTTTTTTATTTCTTTTTTTTTTTTTTGAGACAGAGTCTCACTATGTCGCCCTGGGTAGAGTTCCATGGAGTCACAGCTCACAGCAACTTCAAACCCTTGGGCTTAAGCAATACTCTTGCCTCAGCCTCCTAAGTAGCTGGACTATAGGCACCCACCACAATGACTGGCTATTTTTTGTTGTAGTTGTCACTGTTGTTCAGCAGGCTCAGGCCAGGTTCAAACCTGTCCGCCCTGGAGCATGTGGCCAGCACCTGAGCTACTGGTGCAGGGGTGGGGTGGGGAACCAGTCTCATCCCTGCAGGGCAAGTCAGCCAGATTCTCTAATCTTAACTGCCAATCAGGAGTTCAAAGGATGTAGCCCCCTGCCTCCTGACTTTGGGGCCACAGAGATGGTCTTAGCGACTTTGACCTTTTTGGTGACCTTTGTGCTCCTTTCATCTTGGGTGGTCTTGATGAGCCCCGGGGATGGTGGTCTGCTGTGCTTTCCCCTGGATTGATGCTGGGGCTCTGCTGAGAGCTCAGCCTATCTACCTCCCACAATATCTAATATTATTTGGTACCTTTATGTGTCTTCTAGACAACACAAATACCTTCAATATAATCTTGCCAATTATTATCATCCAAATCTTTTTGCCTAGTATTTGTTTCACTTTGTCTATAAGTGTCCCCAAATTCATCATTATTTTAATACCAGTATTTTAGACTTAACATTTTCAGTACTGCCTTTTTCCCCATTGTTTTCCAAACTCAGTCTTTATCACCAGTTATTCCTTGTATCCTCTTTTCTTTCTATAGAGTAAATTTGGTTTATTCTTAATGTTTAAATATTAAATGTTGGATCTGACTGGGTTTACTTGGGTATAGGAAACATGGTACACAGCTATCTTTGTCATATGCAAATGGCAAACCAGTTGTGCAGATTTAAAAAAAATCCATCCCTTATATATTTGAATCTATTTTTGAATATTCTGCTCTAATGATTTATAGAATCAAATATATGTGGAGATTTATTATAGGATAAAGATAACATTTCAAATTGTTGGGGAAAGGATAGACAGGTCTATTATTGGTCGGATATGACTTTTAATTATAGTATTTTATAATACATTTTTTCATATTTGATAGAGTAAATTCTCCTGCTCAAATATCTTTTTTCTCATTTTCTATTTCTTTCTTTCTTTTTTTTTCTTTTTTTTGAGAGAGAGCCTCCAGCTGTCACCCTGAGTAGAGTGCTGTGCTGTCACAGCTCACAGCAACCTCAACTTGGGCTTAATCAATTCTCTTGCCTCAGCCTCCCAAGTAGGTGGGACTACAGGTGCCTACCACAATGCCTGGCTATTTTTGTTGTTGTTGTTGCAGTTGTCACTGTAGTTTTTTACCTGACCCTGGCTGGATTTTGAACCTGCCAACCTCGGTGCATGTGGCTGGCTCCCTAGCCACTGAGCTATGGGCACCACCCTTTTTTCACATTTTCTAAGCTATTTTCTCAGGCCTATTTTTCTAAAACAATTCTGAAGTTACTTCAAGGTTTGCTCACATCTTCCCATCAAAAAAATCCTGTGAGAGTTTAATTGGGATTTTTTTTTTTTTTTTGACGTTGCAGGCTAATAGAGAATCAATAGCTTTAGCATACTGAGTGTTCTTGTCCTGTTAGAGGTATATTTCCCTACTTATTCTAGGTTTCTCAGCAGCGTTTTATAGCTACTTAAGTCCTGCACATTTCTTATAAAATGTATTCCTATCCACTTAATTTTTAAAAATTCTTTTGTAAATGGTACTTTAAAGATTAATACGTTCTATCTGGTTCATCCCTTTTATTTTCTGTGCTGTGTGGCTCATTTATTTAATATTTTCACGCTTGTTCTCTGAAACAGTTTGATAGCTTCATAGCCCCCTCATCAACAGTATATGCCAATTTCTCCCGTGCTAAATGGCACTTATTCTAATAGGATTCTTTGTGAACTGGTTGAGGAAGCCATTTCTCTGAGGAACAGCAAGAAACATCCTTAATGTGAGATCTAAACTAGCGCCAGGACTTAATACTTCTCAGTGCTTAGCCCCAACATTTGCCCACACCCAGCTCCCACCTTTCTCTCTCCATAGAATGTTTATTCTTGAAACTGACAAGTATGTACATTGCACACTGACCAGGTTGAAAACAACTTCTCATTTTCCTCCTCTGACCAGTTTCATTTCCTTCTTTCTGTTCCCTCCCTCACTTTCGTTTCCCCTCCCTCCCTTCCTTCTTCTTTTCTTATCTTTTTTCTTTTCTTTTCTTTTCTTCTTCCCTTCCCTTTCTTTTTCCTCCCTTCCTCTCCCCTCTCCCTCCCTGTACCCTCTTCCTGCTCCTTTTTTCTTCTCTTTCTTTCATGGCAAATGCACGTAACAAAATGTAACATTTTAAGCATTTTTTTTTTTTTAAGAGACAGAGTCTCACTGTGTCACCCTTGGTAGAGTGCCGTGGTGTCACAGCTCACAGCAGCCTCCAGCTCTCGGGCTTAGGTGACTCTCTTGCCTCAGCCTCCCGAGTAGCTGGGACTACAGGCACCCACCACAACACCTGGTTATTTTTTTGTTGCAGTTTGCTGGGGCCGGGTTTGAACCCTCTGCCCTCAGTATATGGGGCTGGCACCCTACTAACTGAGCCACAGGCGCCGCCCTTAACCATTTTAAGTCTACAATTTAGTGGCATTAAATATATTCAAAATGTAACCATCACTACTACTTTTTCACCATCCCAAACAGAAACTCTGTGTGCAGGTGGCAATAACTCCCTTCCCTTGGCAGCCTCCACTCCCCTTTCTGTCTCTATGCATTTGCCTGCTCTTGGTATTGCATAGAAGTGGAATCAGTGATATTTGTGCCTGGTTCATTTCGCTTCATG
Organism: Loris lydekkerianus; assembly: GCA_963574355.1. NCBI lineage: Eukaryota > Metazoa > Chordata > Mammalia > Primates > Lorisidae > Loris > Loris lydekkerianus. Next base: position 7,055 of record CAUYPK010161809.1, read on the forward strand.
TCCCCAACCAGCTCGTATTTAATGCTTGTCTCGCTCTGCAGGGAACCGTTTGGCTCATCCCAGCCCCTCCCAGTCGCCGTATGGCATGGCTGCCAGGTCCCATTGTGCTTTCGCATTCTGCTTATCTTTTACATACATTCTCTTTCTTTGACACAGCCCCCTCTTTGCCTCACGTCCCTGCAAATATTCTTTTTCTTTTTTTTTTGAGACAGAGTCTTGTTCTGTCACCCAGGCTGGAGTGCAGTGGCAATATCATAGCTCACTGCAACCTCAAACTCCTGGGCTCATACGATCCCCTCACCTCAACTTCCCAAGTAGCTGGGACTACAGATGTGCCCCACCATACCCAGCTAATTTTTCTTGTTTTCTGTAGAGATAGGGTCTCACTTTATTACCCAGGCTGGTCTCCAATTCCTGGGCTCACTTTTTCCTTCCGAAGTGCTGGGATTATAGGTGTGAGCATCCACACTTGGCTAGATGAATATTCTACAAACATCACATACCACCCCACTTGCTCAGGAATCACTAAGAACCCCCTGGCCCCAGTTCTAGTTGAAGCCCACAGAATCCTCATCATGGCATTCAAGGCCTCCCACAATCTTTATCAATCAGTCATTGGAGCAAGTGTATAAATTCATGGCTTGGTGCAAATTTTGATAGGAGGAGGAGGAAGAGGACAGAATGCAAGGGTACAGGACATCTGGCAGAGTGAGAAGGTATCACCACTAAGGAGGGGAATGAGTACAAGGCAGGGACAACAGCACAGAGAAAAGCCGCCTGTTCACAGGCTTACAGGGTTGGCATGGCTCTGCTGTGACTGAGAGGGGTCTAGAGCAGCCACAGGCCTCCCTGCATCCCTCTGCTGAAACTGTTCTCTCTGGGACTGTGGGGCCATAGCAGGACAAGCAATGTCAAGACTGTCCTCTATGCAGGCAAGAAGGGGTTGCTTTGAGTGTCCCTGACTGGTTTCCCAGGACATCGCTAATGATAAACGCCTTCAATCCCACTGCCACCTGGCCTACATGTTAAGGGTGAGGTAGTGTGTGCTCAGTAATAACATGAAAATCATGAGGATTAAATACCCCAAACCTCCCCCATACTCATAGTTGTATTTTGGTAAGATAGTCTCACATTGCTCTGCGGGGTGTTTCCCCTAATTATCAAGCACAACCTAATTGTGGAGCAGAAGACCTGAGCTTACTTCCAGAGGATTAAGAACAAGTCCATTATTCTAGTTTATTTTTGGAATTTTGGAAATAAGCCCTTGTGGGCTCGGAGTTCAGGAAGCTACTTTTGCAGTATCAGCTAACTTCTGCCTTCCTACCTAGATACTCAACTATTGAATCTTACAGTGCAAGCACCGGGGGCAAGGGACTAATTAGTTGCTAGGCAACTGTGATTCAATGGGGGAGGCCATCATACTTTATAGGGACTAGAACATAATCTTTAAATGGCTATGCAATGTTGATTATCAGCAGTATAAAAAATAAACATTGTTGCAGAAAAAAGGGTTGACGGATACATTGAACTCACAACTGTGGCTAGCTGTAGGATGGTGAGTGCCCAAGCTTGGCCAGTTTGGGTGTGTGTTTTGTGAATCAGACCGAGAAACACAGATCAGCAAGGACTTCCCTCTCCGTCCTCTTTCTTCTTCCAACTCCCACTGCCCACCACCCTCTACTTCTCCATCCTCCCTCTTCTTACTCCCCCTTCCTCCTCCTTTCCTTCTCAAACATGAACCTGCAGCATTCTACCCCCTTTTCAATTTTATGCCACTGTTTTCTTATGCAAGCCTCATACCTTTTTAATTGCAGTTTTGGCCGGGGCCGGGCTTGAACCTGCCATCCCCGGTATATAGGACTGGTGCCTACTCCTTGAACCACAGGCACCGCCCGCCTCATGCCTTTTTAATACATTATTTATTTTAAATTTAAAAGAATCTCCTGTCACTATCATGGTTACTTTTTATGTACCCTCCTACCCTGCCCACCTCCTCACCAGCATGAAAGGGTATGGATCTTAAGTTCAATGAGTTCTGGTACTTGCAAGTAGTGATGAAAAGCCAAAGACGGAGTGCCGGAGGTGAATGTGTTGAAAACAGTTTTCTGTGGTTTGGGTGAGTGGTCCTCCTGGGAGCTGAGGGGTCATTTCACTGCACCACTCCTCTCCCACATTCTTCTTGTCATCTGAGGGGTCATTTCTTGTCATCTACGAGCTAATTGAGGACACCTTCCCTCGTTCTGACCCTGCTAAATGTATTCTGGATCCCCCTTTTTGCTACCCCAGGAAAAAAGAGGAAGATTTTCAGACCTACTGGATGCTAAGTATTTACGGACCACATTACAGATCTGGGTCATATGGTAAGAGTGTAATTATTTCAAAACAAGGTTTAAATAAAACAGGCCTTCCTCTGCCCCCAGAGGAAGCCCACTTAAGTAAATCCACTCTGAGTGCTACTGGGGAGAAACACAAGACAGACTCCAAATATTAATCCAGTTGTGTCTTATTCTGTAACATTCTACAAACACCACCACCACCATCAATAAAAACAAATACAATTTTCAAAAAGCGAAAATAACTCTAAATGTCTAAAACCAGCTTTTTAAACTTTCCTTATGAACATACAAGATCAATACCTAACCTTTGTGGCCTGGTCTTTTTCCGTCACCTCATGATAGAAACTGATTCTTCAAAGTCACCAATAATCAAATTAATGGAATAGACTCATGTGGTCCCTTCTGTGATTCATTTCTGTGCAGCCATGACCTTGACAAAGCAAAGATTTCCTTAATAGGATGTAAAATGTGCAAACTATAAAATTATAAAAGATTGAATTTTACTACACTACATTAGGAACTCTGTGCCATAAAATAGCATGAAGAACCTGAAGGATATCCCACCAACTGGGAGAAGAAATTTGCAATGTATAGAGCCAAAAGTTGTATATATGGTTATGTGATATAATGATATGTTATGTAATATTATGGTATATAAGGCAACCTTGTTTAGAAATAGGCAAGAGACTTGAACAGGCATGTCACCAAAAATGTACACCAAGTAAACATGTCAAAAGATGCTCAGCCTTAAAGACACCAGGGAAATGCAAATTAAAATCCAATGAAAGCCAGGCGTGGTGGCTCACACCTGTAATTCTAGCACTTGAAAGGCTGAGGCAGGTGGGTTGCTTAAGCGTACGGGATCAAGACCAGCCTGAGCTAGAGTAAGACCCCCATCTTGAAAAATAGCCGGGCATTGTGGCAGGTGCCTGTAGTCCCAACTACTCAGGAGGTTGAGGCAAGAGAATCGCTTGAGCCCAAGAGTGAGGTTGCTGTGAGCTATGACTCCATGGCACTCTACCAAGGGTGAAATAGTGCAACTCTGTCTCAAATAAATGAATAAATAAATAAATAAATAAAACCCAATGAGATACTGCTACAAATCCATGAGTCCTCCAGAATTAAAACCTGACTGTACCAAGCAATGGGAAGACTGTAAAGTAATTGGAACTTTCATACATAGCTTTTTAGGGTTCAAAGTAGCACAACTACTTTGGAAAACTGTTTGTTGGTGTCTATTACAGCTGAAAATATGTGTATCATATGGCCCAGGAATTCCACTTCTGAGTGTATACCCAATAGATGTGGGTGTTTTTTTCCCAAAAGACACTGACGTGAATGTCACACGTGGTGTGTGAGCTGGGCACTCTGCTCCTCTGCCTTTCCGTATCCCGTGCCTTCCATTCTGATGCCCTCTGCACTTCCCCACCTCTCAGGGTGCTACCCATCCATCCTCCAGGTCTGTCCTAAGCGTTGCTATCAATGTTCTTCTCTCACTTCCAGGCTGGGAATCTCTTTCGCCTACTATGGGATTATCCTGGCCAGTGCCGAACTGCTGGAGAGGGACCTGGTCTGTGGGTCCAAGTTGAAGTCAAAGTCGAAGGTGGTGGAGGCTGGGGGCCACTTGGAGGAGACTCAGAGCCCCTGCTACTGCCACATGTTCGCCCCCTCTGACTACCAGACCATGATCATCAGCACCGTTGGTGAAATTGCTTGTAAGTGTCCCTCTGCGTGTAGGGTCCCTTTCTGTTTTGGGTGGGGGTATGTGCAATGGAGCCCTAGTCTCAGAGGAGAGAAGTGTGACCCTGTGACACGGCTCCTGCCTAGGAGAATGGAACAAGTCCCCACATCAGGCTGACCTGTCTCTAGTTGGGATTGGTATAGGGGAAGAGAAGTGTGGAGGGGGCAGAGTTTTGAGTTACTGTATTATATCAATTCTGAGATGCGGCTCAGCGCCTGTGGCTCAAGCAGCTAAGGCGCCAGCCACGTACACCTGAGCTGGTGGGTTTTAATCCAGCCTGGGCCTGCCAAACAACGACGGCTGCAACAACAACAACAAAAAAAAGCGGGGCGTTGTGGCAGGTGCCTGTAATCCCAGCTACTTGGGAGGCAGGGGCAGAAGAATCACTTGAGCCCAGGTGTTGGAGGTTGCTGTGAGCTGTGATGTCACAGCACTCTACCCAGGGCGGCAGCTTGAGACTCTGTCTCAAAAAAAAAGAAAAAAAAATTCCGAGATGCATTTTTTTTTTTTTTTTACATTTTAATATCTCTGAAATTGGGCTGTTTGCTGGTTTCAATTGGTAACATTATTGCTGTTTTAGTAGACATAAAATGATGGTACTTGAAAATCACTGGCACCTTGAATTTGATGGAAAACAGTACAAAATGTTTAAAATAAAGGTCTAGCAAGTTGGCAACAGACATATGTGATATGATAAGCATCTCGGGGACCAGTCCCTATCCTTCTTGAACCCACGTGGGGAAAGTATGTTGAAGGAGCTATGACAGCAATATGACTAGGTTTTGGCTGGAATACTCAAGAGGTTTGAAGTTGCTTTTTCTAAAATGACAAATTCAAGTCCATGCCAGCGCTGATATATGCCACTTGCATTCCAAGTCTCCAGAAATTGTCTTGTTGTTTGCTTCCCAGTGAATCCTTTGAATATGCTGGGCATTAATTTCCTGGGCAGACGGCTGACCCTGTCCATCACCATGGGATGCACAGCTTTGTTCTTCCTTCTCCTCAATATTTGCACTTCAAGGTATTTTCTCTTTGGTTGCTTCAAAACAAACAAGTTCTATGCCATAGTTTTAAAATCGGGTCTCCTGACCCATGGTGCTCAGTACAGTGGGAGAAGGGTAAGCAAAGAACGGGCAGCTTGTTTGACTGGAATGATCGTGCCTGGAGCCTTCCACTCCCAGTTCCTCTTCCTATCGCGCCTGCCCTTTCTTAGCGAGCGCGGGAGATGGACACCAATCCTGGTGTCCTCACTCTACTCACCAGAATATTTAGAGTCATTATATAATGCTTCCTGGAGAAGTGGGACTCGAGTGGTTAACCAAGTTATTTGGATTAACTCCAAGAGAGCTGAGTGATCTAAATAATGATCACGGCTGTGGTGTGAAAATTCATTTCACTCTTTATTTACAGGCCTACAGGGGCCTGAGCTATAATTTACATCACTGATGCTGCAAATTGCACCATTTTCCAGGGGATGAGGGCAACAGGTGTGCTGATCTGGGGGGTCAAGCCGGAACAGCCCCCTTGGGGGAATGGAGGGAGCCAGGTGTAGAGTTGGGAGGAGGTTTGCCTCAGGCCCCACCATAGGGCTAATTGAAAAGCAGCCCCTCCCTTGGGCTCTAAGCTTTTAGTGGATGCAGCTGGAGCTGAGCCACGTGAGGTTCCCACACTGCCTCCTAACTTCCCATTCTCCTGCTTCCTGTTCTCCAGCGCTGGCCTGACTGGCCTCCTCTTCACGCTGAGGGCTCTGGTGGCAGCAAACTTCAACACCATCTACATTTACACAGCTGAGGTTAGTTTCCTTCAAGGGGCTGGTTACATCAGGGAGTGCAAAGTGAGCTGCTCATGGAGGGTGTCCACCCAGAGGTAAGGCATCTCTGGCTTCTGGTGACTTTTAAAAAGACAATTGAAGGGCTCGGCACCCGTGGCTCAGCGGCTAGGGCGCCAGCCACATACACCAGGGCTGGCGGGTTTGAATCCAGCCAGGGCCTGCCAAACAACAATGACAACTACAACCAAAAAGTAGCCAGGCGTTGTAGCGGGTGCCTGAGTCCCAGCTACTTGGGAGGCTGAGGCAAGAGAATCGCTTAAGCCCAGCAGTTGGAGGTTGCTGTGAGCTGTGGTGCCACGGCACTCTACCCAGGGCTACAGCTTGAGCCTCTGTCTCAAAAAACAAAAACAGAAGGTTTGTAGGCAGTCCCCATATAAACATCCAACTTACATACAACCCGCACTTACAAATGGAAGCTATTACACTAAGTTACAAACATCTGACTTACTAGGTTATAGGTAAATGTACCTGTTCCAACTTACATGCAATTAAACTTAAGAACAAACCTACAGAAAACCTACCTTGTTTGTAACCTGGGGACTGCCTGTATTTGATGCGGATTTTCCCCTCTCCCACTCTGTCTCCTAAAGGCCAATCTCACTAGATAGCATGCATGTGGAAGAAAACTCATTGCCCTAATAATTGCTTCTAGAAGTGAGACAGGTGGCAACTCGTTGCAAAGTTCCCTATTTCTCTCGCTCGCGTTTTTTTTTTTTTTTTTGAGAACGGCTCTCCCTCTGTCACCCTAGGTAGAGTGCTATGGTGTCATAGCTCACAGCAACCTTAAACTCTTGGGCTTAAGCAATCCTCTTGCCTCAGCCTTCTGAGTAGCTGAGGCTATAGGCACCTGCCACTATGCCCAACTATTTCTTTTTATATTTAATTTTTTTATTTCAAATTAATATGAGGGTACAAATTTTTAAATTACATTGTTCTCTTTTTAGCAGTAAATGGGGGTCTTGTTCTTGCTCAGGCTGGTCTTGAACTCTTGAGTCCAAGAAATCCACCTGCCTCAGTCTTCCAGAGTGCTAGGATTATAGGCGTGAGACACTGCACCTGGTTCCCATTTCTCTTTGTAAAATTTGAATGTATTTTTTGTCCTTGGCCTTTTAAAGATCACTTCCTCCTCACCTGTTATTTGCTCCATGTAGCTTAAATATTAATATAAAATTCATTTATTCTTTATTCATTTATTTATTGATTTATACTTCTACTATGTGGAAGGTACTGCTTAAGGTAACTAGAGAGTATACTCCCCAATTGAGAAATCTAATATTCCTAGGAATGAAAGAATATTTGCATAGGGAACTTAACAGTATTTTAACTGGTTTTGTAATTTGTGGAGCTAGAGGGCACAGCGCTGCATGGACTGATAAAGCTGCCTTCCTTCTCATCCGGGAAATGGAAAAGTCCATTCCAGTTAAAGATTTGACATGTTAAAAACCATTGAAGCCACAGAGAAAAGTAATCTTTCCCTCACACACAGATAAAAATAGAAAATTATGAGATATTTGAAGTATATGTAATACTTCATTTAGTTTCATTAACAAAATCTAAAATTATCTCATGAATATATATGAAACTAAAAAAAATCGAATAACATGGTGTGCTTCTAGAATTGTGTTTAGAATACTCAATTGACCATGTATTTTGGAATTTGCTTATTTGAAGGGTCATTTCTAATTGTTTTCTTTTAATATCTATTGTTAAAAAATTTCAAAGAATTGTAGCTAAAAATGATAGCTGTCTATTACTCCATCTCTGAGATGAACTCAAAAGATGAAAAGACTTTATCAGTATTATATCAAAGAAAATAGTATTGTCATACGTCTGAATCCATTTTCTTAGTTATAGTCAGCAACTTTAATTTTCAGAAAATAACAAATAAAAAGACATACCACTCCTAGGCCTTCTCCTGTAAGTATAGAAGTATCCTCTGAGGCAGGGAAGTATCTTATTTTTTTGCCTTTGACAGATGGTGACTAACTAGATGTGGCCCACTAATGCGGCTACACACTTTGCTTTAATGAGAAGTCATACTTCCCTATAATTTATTAAAACTTGCAGATTTATTAAGTTTCTACCAATTCCTGTAAGAATTTTGCATCAAAGAAGTACCAGGCTTGGCACCCGTAGCACAGTGGTTACGGTGCCGGCCACATACACGAAGGCTGGTGGGTTCAAACATGGCCCCAGGCCATCTAAACAACAATGAAAACTGCAACAAAAAATAGCTGGGCATTGTGGTGGGCTCCTGTAGTCCCAGCTACTTGGGAGGCTGAGGCAAGAGAATCGCTTAAGCCCAAGAGTTTGAGGTTGCTATGAGCTGTGACACCAAGGCACTCTATCCAGGGTGACATAGGGAGACTGTATCTCAAAAAAAAAAGAAGTATTAGTTAATGAAGTTTTACTATAAACGCAAAAAGGTTGCAGCATAAATGTAGATTATGGCCAGGCATGATGGCTCATGCTTATAAAATCTCAGCAGCCTGGGAGGTTCACTTGAAATCAACCTGGGCGACATAATAAGACCCCATCTCTAAAAAAATTTTTTTTTAATTAGCTGGGCATGGTGGGACATACTTGTAATCCCCAGCTACTCAGGAGAATGAGGTGGGAGGTGATAGAATGAGACTCTGTCTCTAAAAAAAAAAAGAAGAAAAAGAAAATAGTTATGAATGCTAACTATTCTAATAGTTACTAATTCTAATAGGAATGGTAGGGCAGCTGCCTGGCCTGCTGGTCAGTTCTTTTCACTATATCTATATTAAACATTTCATCAAATCATTACTCTTTGGGGAACATTTTGTTTTCCATTCAGTAGAACCACTTTTATACACTGACAGCTCTGAAGTGGAAGTCTTCTGATTCCAGAGCTCATCTGTCTAAAATTATATTTGAAATAATTCAACTAAATATATATTATTGGAATTTGCTCCCTTAAAAGATAAGTTCTAAGTGTTTATATTTTGCTGATATTTATTGCCACGAAAATTCAAAATTGTCCTCTGAATTCTGTGAGTCTGTTTGTTATTCTACATATAGCAAAGCCTGGGCAGGGGAGAGAGGAGGAGAGCTCAGGCAGGAGACACGCACTGATGGGCGCTTTCTGTGCTTCCCCTGCAGGTCTACCCCACCACCACGCGCGCCCTGGGGATGGGAACCAGCGGCTCCCTGTGTCGCATTGGTGCAATGGTGGCGCCATTTATATCCCAGGTATAGCCAAAGAGCGTCTACCAGGAGAGTGAGTCTGAGGGAGGGACAGAAAGAGGGACCCCAGGTCCACTTAGGTCAAGGATATAACCAGGGATTTCTGTTGACTTCACAAGTTTTCTTAGGGTGCCATTTCCCCATTGTCTGGATTTTGATAGGGAAAGAGGCTAAACGTCTGCTACCAGTGCCCAGTAGGCCAGCAGCATGCACTGCACTGCACTCGGGCTTTGCTCAGCTTTAAACTGGGTATTGTTGGAGAAGGATGCAAAAACAGTGGATGACACAGGAGCCTGGGCAGTGGAATGACCATGGCTGTAACCCTGAGTTAGGCTTATTGTCCAGTCAGTTGTTTAGGGGGGCAAATGAAGATCAGAGAGCAAGAGTGCAGGAAGCTGAGCTGAGGTGCAGGGAGGTAGCATTAGGCACAGGCAAGCCAGGCACAGGCTGGTATAAGATCTAGGGCTGACCTGGGACTGCAGATGAAGCCTTGTTTCAGGAGAGACAACAGAGGCAGAGACAGCAACCTGCAGGGTGCTGTACACCTTGCCTCTCTGCACTAGTCAGTCCTTTCTAGCCACAAGAAACAGAATCCACTTGTTCTGGCTACAGTGGAGGGAAAAAAAGGGCAGGAATGAGGTTGGTGCCTGGGAAGGCCTGATCTAGGAAGTAGGGGGTCAACAGGGGCCCAGGCTGTGTCCTCGTATTCTTGTTGGGGCCCTGGTCACTCATTTCCTCCTGATCCTGCAAGCTTTGCTCCTATCTCCCCAAAGATCAGTGAGTCATGGCTGCATGTGTACATGGCAGCCCCATGAATCCTAAACACATGTCCTTAGCTATGACTGCCGGAAGCTACTGATTAGTTCTCCCTTGATCTCTAGAAAGGGGCTCTAGTTAACCAGGCCTGATCAGTCTCCATGCTTGAGCTAGTTGGCCAGGCCTGATCAGTTGTTCATGCTTGAGCTAAACCAGTTGCAGCCAAGGGTCAGGGTCATGTATAAATGCAGCTGGGGGTGGGGGGTGGGGGTGAACTTTTCGGAGAAAAGGAGTTGTCAAGGGATGAGTAGACTTTAGCATAGATTTCTTAAAATTTAACCAAGGGATTTTGCTGCTACTATTTTTTAATTATCTTGAGAGCATTTTCTGCATCTATTAAAAAAATATATATATATTGGGGCAGTTTTTATCTGGTGCTTTTGCTTTTCCAAATTCCTTTACACTTAGTAAAGGAATCATTTTTAGCAAAGAACCTAATAGAGAAATATTAACCCTATTATCAGGTGACCAGATGAAGCCTAGTTTATTCCCCAAGCTTTCATCAGAAGTTGAGTGTCTTGGTTCTCAACCATCCAGAACACTTCCCTGGGGCATTTGCAGCCATTTCTCCCAGGAGCCACACTGCTTTTGGTGGGTGTGTGCATCAGGGGAGAACCCACCAGGTCTCCTAGGGCCACAAGGCTCTGCTCTGCTCAGTATCCTATAGCTGGGTGGGTTCTCAGTTTTTCATAATTGTTGATCGTGTTTCTCTGCTATCCTCATTCGTCAAGTGGAAATCAATAATAGCACCTGCTACAGAGGTTGTTCTGAGGATTAAATGAGATTAATAATGTGGAACACTTAGTCCGATGTGGGATACATAGTAAGCTCTCAAAAAATGTTAGCAAATAATGACCACAATGATCAATAACAATCGGGGCTAAATGCCATTGAAATAAATATTTCTCAATAAGGAAAAATATTTTTAAGTCCAGTTGAGTTATATGTGGGTCATTACAAAAGTTTTGAGATACACAAAAAACAAGAAATGTAAAATCCGCACAGATGGAAACAAATGAAGCCATCCCAGCAACACTGATAAGCCAGCAAGTTGAAACTCGTACGGGTGAGTCAGTAAGACACTGTCAACTGTGCTTCTGACAAGTGAAATAATGAACCATAAATCTGTCTCAAAACTTTTGTAGTGACCCGTGTATCAATCATTGTGCAATTGGGATGTTTTTCTTTCCTTGACAGGTTTGAATTGGGAGGTTTAGAATCTGGGAAGTTTTGTGTCTGTTCTTAGGATATTTGCCTAGGCAGGGCATGGGTGAGATGCTCCAAGCTGACAGGTGGATTTGGTATGACTGCTGTGGGCTAATCAGTCTGCCTTCCCTTTGAGGTGGTTGTAAAAGTTAAGCACTTATCAGAATTACTAGAGTAACTCAATTCCTCGACTCCACCCAGAGATGCTGATTCACTTAGTTCTTCCTCCTCCTCTCTCTTTCCCACCCTTTCTCCACCCCCTTCTCTTATTCTTTTGCCCTAAAACAAGCTGTTAAACCAGTTAAAGTAAAATGTTTACATATATTACTCAGTAATATGCTTCCACATTTGAATGACTATATTAAGTCTAATACAAATGCTTCTTTTAAAATGAATGTCTTGCTGGGTGCAGTGGCTCATGCCTGTAATCCTAGCACTCTGGTAAGCCAACGCGGGTGGATTGCTTAAGCTCACAGGTTTGAGACCAGCCTGAGCCAGAGAGACACCCCCACCTCTAAAAATAGCCAGGCATTGTGGCGGGTGCCTGTAGTCCCAGCTACTCGGGAGGCTGAGGCAAGATAATTGCTTGAGTCCAAGAGTTTGAGGTTGCTGTGAGCTGTGATGGCACAGCACTCTACCAAGGGTGACAAAGTGAGACTTCATCTCAAAAAATAAAATAAAAAAATAAAATGAATGTCTTAAGATGTTTAGTTGACAGAAACCAATGATAGTAGAAATAATAGGGGTCATGAGTATGTGGTTCAAGGAAACAACAAAGGGGAATTGTACTGTTAAAGTATTAAAGACTCACTTAAATACAGAGGAATCAGCACAAGGTCTCTATCAATAAGTCAGGGACTGCCTCCTTCCTTATTCTGGGGAACTTTAAGCAGTCTGATGCTGTAGCCCTAGCTGGGTGTCTTAATCAGTTCAGGCTGCTATATAGCAAGTACTGGGTGGCTTATGAACAACAGAAATTTATCACAGATATGGAGGCTGGAAGCCCGAGGTCAGGTGGCCTGCATGGTTGGGTTGTGGTGAGGACTCTCTTCCTGGCTTGTAGATGGCTACCTTCTTGTTGTGTCCTCACATCCAGAGAGAGGTGGAAAGAATGCTATATGGTCTTTTTTTTTTTTTTTTTTGCAGTTTTTGGCCAGGGCTGGGTTTGAACCCGCCACTTCTGGCATATGGGGCTGGCGCCCTACTCCTTTGAGCCATAGGCGCCACCCTGTATGATCTTTTTTTAAAGAGCGCCAGTCACATTCATAGTCCCATTCATGAGGGCTCCACCCTCATGACCTTATCACTTCCCCAAAGCCTTGCCCCCAAATGTAATAATGTACCATCACATCAGGAATTAGGAATTCAACATATGAATCTTGGAAGGACACAAATATTCAGTTCATAACACCAAGCATCCCTGGATTCAGTGGTGTGGAACTGCTGGTGCCTACAAGGTTCGTCCTTCCAGCATATCCACAGCTGTGGGCTTCACCCTGGGTTTGCAGCACAGGCCTTTGCAGCCCCAGGGTGCATGGCCAAGCTGTGAGGGGTGCAGGGTATGAGTAACACAACCAAGACCCCTCCCTTGTGGCCACACCTAAGATGGTGTCTTGTCAAATGAGACAGTCTAGCATGTAGTCCCAGCTACACAGGAGGCTAAGGCAGGAGGATCGCTTGAGCCCAGGAGTTTGAGGTTGCTGTGCACTAGGATGATGCCAGGGCACTCTAGCTTGGGGCAACAGGTAACTCTGTCTCAAAAAAAGAAAAGCAAAGAAAACCACCAAAAAGAATTCAATTAATTATAATCTATATTTGATGGTATAGAATTGAGGAATTGCGAATAACTTTATTCCAATCAAATGTTCAACCAACATTTATTGAACTCTTAAACTCTGTGCCTGGCATAGCCCTAGTTCTCTTTATTTGTGATAGTAAATAAGTCAGACAAATTGCCAGTGGTGTGCTGGAACTGGCCTGGACAGGCTTGTGAAAGCTGATCGTTACATTTTCAGTAAAATTTGCAAGCTGGTTAACCTCACACTGTTGTTTGAAATTAGCCACAGTGGCAATTGGTGTAAATCAGAGCTCTTGGTCTTTTGAGAACTGGCTGTTACTTATTTGGCAGCACACCACCACAGGGTGCCTGCCCTTGAGAATCTTACAGTCAAGTTGGGTACTTTAGAAATATTCAAGTAATTTAAGATATTTCAGACTGTGATTAGTCCTTCAGAGGTAATGTGATGAGTAAAAGGAGTGACAGACAGGCTTTTTCGGGCCAGTCCTTTCTCTGGAAAGGTGATGTGGCAGTTGCGATCTGAAGTAAGAGGAGCTGACAGTAGTGTAAAGGGAAATAGCATTGCAAGTAGGATGACAGGTGGTACGCGGGCCTTGCGGTGGGACAGAGATTGGTGTGTTCCAGGAATAGAAAAGAGCCGGGGTGAGCCCAATGGAGAAAAGCACAGAGACAGAATGTACCTTCTAGGCATATCGAGGACTTTGGATTTTATCTTAAGAACAGTGGGGAATAATTTAAGAGTTCTCAGATCAGAAATATGACCTGTTCTCCTTTTCTAAAAGATCACTTTGGTTGCTACAGAGAGTAAATTGAAAGGAATCAAGGGAGAACAAGCTTACAAGACTAATTTCATGTTGCCATGAAATTTGTTGAAACAAAAAGAGATTTCAGAATTCAGAAAAAGTCTTTCTATGATGATATAAAAAGATATTGAGAACGATAGTAAACCCGATTGTATAAAATATTTTCACAGAAAAAAAAAAAATTTACTTTTTTTTTTTTTTTTTTTTTTTTTATACAGAGTCTCATTCTGTCACCCTGGGTAGACAGAATAGTTCATAGCTACCTCAAACTCTTAGGCTCAAGAGATCCTCTTGCTGCAGTTTTTCTATTTTTAGTAGAGATGGAGTCTTGCTCTTGCTCAGGCTGGTCTCAAACTCCTGAGCTGAAGCAATGTGCCTGCTTCAGCCTCCCAGAGTACAGAAAAGTCTGCTTTCAATAAGGATGAAAGGTAACTCCTTATCTTCTAAGGACCTCAAAAAATCCTTATTGTCACAGCTGCACAATGATTTTGTTGTCCTATCAAATGCCTGACGACCTGAAGTACTGAAAACAATGAATCAGTCCATAGGTGGCACAGAACTTCACAAGTTAATGGGAATAAAAATATATCCATTTAATATTTTCATAAGTGATTTCCAATAAGTGATGGACTTACTAAGAAACTGTATGTTGTCAAAGGTAAACAAAGCCTGGCACTGGTGAAAGCGATAAGGATGAGTTTTAATCTGTACCAACTATTGTGGAAGAGAAATCCTGTGTGAGCTGAGCTCGGCTCCCAGTTGTAGGGAGGTGATTGGGAGTTTTAAAGGGAGAGTGGGGTGGTGGGTGGCAGAGGCCTGAGCAGAGTCAGGGAAGTAAAAAATTACAAATATCTCTAGGGGGTGTTGGTCCATGTGAAACCCATCTGGGTTTGGTAACTGCTACTTGTCAAAGTTGGGTTCCTTTCTTCCCACAGTGGCTGGGGGATGAAGGCCCTGTCTGTAGGTGTTGGCTGTAACAAACAAATTCTTCTGGAAGCCTTGAGTTTTCTCAGGCAGGTGCTATATGGGTAATTAGGGTCATCCTAGGGATGTGGCCTTGGCCTCTTACAACTGTGTTAGTGTTTGTTCAAATCTTTAGGCCAGGGCTGCACAGTGGCTCATGGATGTAATGCTAATACTCTGGAAAGTTGAGGTAGGAGGATTGCTTGAGCTTGGGAGCTCAAGATAAGTGAGAGCAAGACCTTGTCATTACTAAAAATAGAAAAAAGTAGCTGAATGTGGTGGTGTACACCTACTGTCTGTAGTTCCACCTACTCGGAAGTCTAAGGCAGGAGATCACTTGAGCCAGGAGTTGGAGGCTGCTGTGGGCTATGACTATGCCATCGCACTCTGACTAGAGGCTGCAGTGAGCTATGATTATGCCACTGCACTCTGGATAGGTGATAGGGCAAGACCCTGTCTCCAATAAAAAAAAAAAAAAAAGTCTTCCCACCAAGTTTGAGGCCTAGTCAACAAGAAAGCTCACAGTAGCAAGGCTCCTTTGGTCAAGGAGAGGATCTTGTGACTCAAATATGTTTGTTCTTATTTTAAGTGACAAGAGATTTCCAAAGGCGACTGACCACACGTGATGTTTTTTCCTTCCACATTGAAAACACAAACACTTACAAAATAGAATTAAAATTCTCTCCCTAATGTTTCATCACTTAACGATAACAAATATACCTTAATGAGGCTCTTCTCATATATTTTTCTATGTATATATAAACACGCATATATATTGTACCTAAGTTATCCTGGTTTACAGACAGTACTTTTTATAACTTACTTTGCTATACCTATGTTGCAGACATTATTTGTGTCTAAAGGGCTTAAAACAAGCCCTTTTAATACTGGAAAATATTTTACTGTATGTATACTTCAAAAGCTATGTTTTGATCGGTCAGTTCTGTATTGTTGAATATCCAACCTATTTCAGATATTTTTCTAACATAAGCAACAGTAATGAGGATCCTTGTGCTCACATTTTTATCTAACTATGCAATTATCCCCTTAAATTCCTAGAAATTGAATTGAAGGTCAAGGGTCTGCCTGCTCTTCATTTTGGCACATGGTGGTGCTGTGGTGCCCTTTGGGGAGCTAATGCATGAGAGCCCTGTTGTTTCAAACTGCTGCCAAATGGCTTTCTTCATCTTTCATCTTTGCCAATCCCACTGGCAATAAAAATGATACTTCTTTGTTATTATAATTAGTGTTTCTTTTATTAGAAATGGTACTGAATGTTCCCTTCATATTTTAATTGAGAATTTTATCTTTTTTTAGCTTGCCCATTCAGACACGTGACCATTTTTCAGTTTGGTCTTTAAAACATTGATTTGTGGAGGACAGCACCTGTGGCTCAGTGAGTAGGGCATTGGCCTCACATACCGAGGGTGGCAGGTTCAAACCTGGCCTGGCCAAACTGCAACAAAAAAATAGACGTTGTGGTGGGCTCTTGTAGTCCCAGCTACTCAGGAGGCTGAGGCAAGAGAATTGCCTAAGCCCAAGAACTGGAGGTTGCGGTGAGCTGTGACACTATGGAACTCTACTGAGGACAATAAAGTGACACTCTGTCTCAATTAAAAAATATATATATATTAAAAAAAAAATGTATGAAGTGAATGCATGCCACATTCTGACCCAGAAATCCCTGCTGAGCCCTCTTTCAGGCCATTGGAGTTTATTGAGTTGCAAGGTTTGATGCAACAAACAGCTTTATGATTTCCCAAATGGCAAGCTGATTGTCCCAACACTATTTATTGAAAAATCCATTTCTACTTATGGATTAGAAGTGTCAGTTTGCTTATGTTTCCACAATTACTTGGCCTATTTCTAGCTCACTATTTTAGTCCATTGATCCATCTGGTTTTGTCACTGTCATATTCTTTTCATTATCCTAATGAGCTTTAGAGCACATTTTCAGAACTGTCTGTTCAAAGCTCACCTCATTGCTCTTCTTTCTCAAATATGCTTTAGAATCATTTAGTTGTGTGCTGCCTCCTGTGTCTGCCTAGATCCTATTAAGATTTTAATTTTTAATCCATAACATGTATTAGCTAACTTAGGAAAAATTGACTTTTTTTCTTATAGTGCTGTCTACCTAAGAACAAGATTTGCTTCTTCATTTGTTCAATTTTCCTTCTGTGCCCCCTTGCTGGGATTTTATTGTTTTCTCCAAATAGATTCTGTACATTTGTTTATTCCTAGGCATTTCATGGCTTTCTGCTATTGTTAACAGTGTTTTCTTTCATTACAACTTCTATTTTAACATCATGAATAGTCATCTGTATTTAGAAGTCTATTGGTCTTTTTCGTTTATTGACTTTTAAACAGCCAGCTTACAAATGCACTCAGAATGGTTTGTCATTTGCGTCTCTGGAGTTTTTTTTACTTAAAATTGCATCTCTCCTGTGATTTCAGTCTATCCCTTGGTGCTGAATGCTTCTAGTCACCATTTTAATGTGTTTTGGAATCCACACCTTAAAAACTGTGGACTCAGCCCTGTTGGCTCTCTCAAGCGAAAGTCCTCCAAAAGCTTCCTCCTCCTCCCCATTTTCTACTGTCGCCTCACCCCACCCCCTCTAGCCTGTTGGTGCCATCTCTATGCCACCAAAATTAGTCTCTGCAGCCTCCTTCCCTCTAATCCCAAAGGCCATTTGCATCTTTCATCTCTGTCCTTCCCTCCACGTAGATGACTGATGGCCACACACTCCCTATGGCACCTCTGTTCCCTCTGCTGGCTTCCAGGAATTGCTTTCTGTGGGATTTATCCCACGTCTGTGGCTGCTGCTGCTCAGTCTCTAGTGACACATCTACTTTAATCTTTATTATTGTAGGTTCCTCCCTCCCTTCCCTTCCTCTCTTCCCTTCTTTCCCTCCTCTCGTCGTCCCTCCCCTCCCTCTCTGTTCTGTCACTCAGGATGGAGTGCAGTGACATGATTATAGCTCACAACAACCTCAAACTCTTGGGCGCTAATGATCCTCCTGCTTCAGCCTCCCAACTATCCAGGACTATAGGCACATACCACAATGCCCAGCTAGTTTTTTTACTTTTTGTAGAGATGAGGGTCTCACTATGTTGCCCAGGCTGGTCTCAAACTCCTGGCCTCCAGAAATCCTTCCACCTCAACCTCACTAAGTGGTGGGATTCAGGGGTGAGCCACCACACCTGGCCTATTGTGGCCTTCTTATTGTTCAGTGCTGGACTCTTACCTTTTCTTTCTTTCCCTTTTTTTTTTGAGACAGAGTTTCACTTTGTCAGTCACCCTCAGTAGAGTGCTATGGCATCACAACTCACAGCAACTTCAAACTCTTAGATTACCGTATATACTCGAGTATAAGCCGAGTTCTTTCGGCACAAAATTTGTGCAGCGTTCGGGTTTTTCGGCACAAATTTTGTGCTGAAAAAACTCTGCTTATACTAGAGTATATACAGTAAATGATTCCCTTGCCTCAGCCTCCCACGTAGCTGGGACTACAAGCTCCCACCACAATGCCAGTTATTTCTTTTTTTTTAGAGACAGAGTCTCGCTCTTGTTCAGGCTGGTCTTGAACCCATGAGCTCAGGCAATTCACTCTCCTGGGCCTCCCAAGTTCTGGAATTACAGGCGTGAGACACCACACCCGGCCACCTTTTCTAATTTTGTCACCTGTTTTCATGATTTTAGTTACCAACTACATGCTCAGGATCCCACACTGGATCCTGAGGCCTTATTTCTGAGCTCCAGACTCTGGCGCCTCATCAGCTTCTTCCTGGGCACATTCCTTTTCCACAGCTTCTGTCAGTGCCTGGCAACACCATCTCACCTGAGGGTCATCCCTCTCTCCTTTCTCCCTTCCTCATGGTCAGTCCCCGAACCACATGGTTCTAACCTCCTGTCCACCCCAACCTGTTCATCTTACTGCCTTTTTGCCACCAGCAGCGCTCTGGCTAGACTGCTGGGCTGCTGGGCTGCTGAGCTGATGTCCCACCTGCATCCTCTCATCCCTCTTCAGCTCATCTTCCTCACTGGACCTGCAGGTCTTGCCATGCTCTTCCCCACAAAGGCCAAAATCCTTGTGGTTTACAAGGGTCCACCAAGCAGGCCCTGTCTTAGCTCAGGCTGCTATGAGATACCATAGACTGGCACAGAAATTTATTTCTCACAGTTCTGGGGGGCTGAAGTCTAAGATCAAAGTGCAGCATGGTTGGGTTCTTCAGAGGGCCCTGGTCACTGTCTTTTCTTCCTGCAAGGGCACTGATCCCATCCTGAGGGCCCCACTCTCATGATCTCATCTGGACCTAATCACCTCCCAAAGGCCCCATGCCCACATACTATCACAGTGGGGGCTAGGGCTTCAAAACATGAATTGGGGTGGGGGTATAAGTAAGTGTTCAGACTATAACAGACCGTCATATGCGCCCTTTCTCCATTTTTTAGCTGCGATCTGGTTCTTGTAGTTTACTAAGAGTAACACAGGTATATCCTCTTTAGGTTTTCTCACTTGCTATTTCCTCACCCTGGAGACCTCTTACCCTACCCCATCACCTGTGTAGCCACGATTCTTATTTCCTTAGGAAAGCACTCTGATGTCCTAGCCTAACTCTGGCCTCCCTGCTGTGAACTCTTACGGCACCTTGAACTTTTCCTTTATATAATTTACAGATTATAATTATCTATTTATTTGCTACTTAAAATGTCTCTTCTAATAGGCTTTAATCCCTGTGACAAGTGGGGTAGTACACATTTTGCTAATTTTTATACTCCTACCTTCTACTACAGTTCCTCCTGGAGTGGTTTGGCACCTAAAACATTTTGCAAATTATGATTGTAACTGGCTATTTTTGTATACAGAAAACCAACCCTGTAATGTGGCTCATGCCAGCACTGTAGGAGGCTGAGGCAGGAAGAATGCATGCAGCCAGGAGTCAGAGACCAGCCTGGGCAACATAGCAAGACTGTCTTAAAAAACAATCAGCCAGGTGTGGTGTATATCTGTAGTCCCAGGGGTTCTCTGATGCTGAAACAGTTGCATCACTCAAACCCAGGAGTTTGAGCGAGCTATGATCGTGCCACTGCACTCCAACCCGGGGAAAAGATGAGACCCTGTCTCTAAAAATATTTTTTTTAATTAAAAAAATAAAGTGTCAAATGTAACCTATGTTATCACAAGAAAAGAAAAATTCTCAGTTAATTCCATTACCAGAGAGTTACCAGAGAGTTCAGGGTATGCTGTTTCAGGTGCTTTTGCATACATGTATCTTTATCTCTCTGAGCATATCTGTGTATCAGCAATATTGTACATGCATAGATGTGCTGTACATGGGTGCATGTATATATGTAAAAAAGTTACATATGAGTATGAATGTAACTTCCATGAATATTTGCACATCTGTCTACATGTGTCTATATAGTCCCAATAGTATCTATGGTCACCTGCAGAGGTGGGTGGACTACTCTCCCTCCCCAAACTTTGGTTCAGATGTTGAGACTGATGATACCACACACACACCATGAGGGTATAACAAGTTTTCTTAATTACAAAATTGAGATCTCTGGGAGAAGTAGAACAAGTCTCTTAAGCAGATCAGAAATGGCCCGAGAGAACAAGGGAAAGTGATAGACCTGGGAGTTTAATGTGGTTGGGAGGTTTCAGGGTGCAAGTCCCCATGTATGGGCAAGGAACCCTAACCCAGGCCTAGCAGGGTTTAAATCTCCTGCTGACATCAGAGGAAGGAGCACCCAGGCCTTCCCATCAGTGTGCACAGGGTTTGGGGCATAAGGGGGTAAAGAGAGGGATGAGGCTTGAAAGCTCTCAGCAAACATCACATGGAGTCACATCTCTTTTTTGTGTGTCTACATCTGTGTGAGTATATATGTAGATGTGTCTGTGTAAACACATCTGCATACTGCAGCTACCTTTTTCACTAATCTTATTCTGTCAGCACATGTAGACCAACCTCATTCTTTTTAGAGTTCCACTGTATGAATGTGCCATTATTAGCCATTGTTGATGAATGACATGTTCATTTTATTTATCTTTGCTACTTTCAAGCAATGGGACACTGATATTATGCACAATACACCTTTGTACATATGCAACTTTTTTTTTTTTTTTTTTTTAAAAGGATACACAGTTTTGATGGATTGCCCAGGCTGGATTCCAATTCCTGGGCTCAAGTGATGCTCCCAGATTAGCCTCCTGAGTAGCTAGAATTATAGGTGTGTGCCACTGCACATGGTTTATATGCAACTATTTAAATTATTTAACATAGAGTCTTTAAGGCTTTTTATGTTCCAAACACTATATAAGCCATTCAAGATCCTAGATTCTTTGAAATTGCATTCTAGTGGAGAAGGGACAGTTAAACAATATGCCAGATATAATAATGGTATGAAAACATAAACCAGGGAAGGAGATAATGGAGGGGTGGTGAGGGAGGGTGTCTACAATAGGACAGACACATGGGGAGTTAAGCAGCATGTCTGAGGGAAAAGCAGAATTTTGTGTAAGAAATATTGGATCAATTCCAGGTCAAAGGGCATACATTTTTAATATAATCTTATTAAATTTTATTTTTTTGAAAAAATGTATGCACTTCTTAATAATTTATAAGTACATTTTCTCCACTACATATTCCCATTTTCCCCTGCTCTGGGTAACCACTGTTGGATTCTATGTACTTTATTTTTTCTTTTTTAGACCCCACATGTGAGTGAGATCATCCATTTTTGCACCTGGCTTATTTTACTAAACATAGAAGCAACATCTCCTTTCTAAAGGTTAAATAATATTCCATTGGATGTATACACCACAAGTTCTTTTTTGGCTATAATAATAATGCTGTCATGAACACAAGAGCACACATATCTTTATGAGGTGGTAATTTCCTTTGGGAATATATGCACTAAAGGAGCTGCTGGATCATCTGGCAGTTCTGCTTTTTTTTTTTAACCTTTGGGGATTCATTGAGGGTACAATAAGGCAGGTTACACATTGCATTTGTTAGGTAAAGTCCCTCTTGCAATCATGTCTTGCCCCCAGAAGGTGTAGCACACACCAAGGCCCCACCCCCACCCGCCTTCTCTCTCTTTTCTTTTCCTCCTCCCCCTTCCCATGTCCTTAATTGTCTTCATATCAAAATTGAGTACATAGGATTCATGCTTCTCCATTCTTGGGATGCTTTACTAAGAATAATGTCTTCCACTTCCAGCCAGGTTAATACAAAGGATGTAAAGTCTCCACTTTTTTTAATGGCTGAATAGTATTCCATGGTGTATGTATACCACAGCTTGTTAATCCATTCCTGGGTTGGTGGGCATTTTGGCAATTGTAAATTGAGCTGCAATAAACAGTCTAGTACAAGTGTCCTTATAATAAAAGGATTTTTTTCCTTTTGTGTAGAGGCCCAGTAATGGGATTGGAGAATCAAATGGGAGGTCTAGCTTGAGTGCTTTAAGGTTTCTCCATTCTCCATACTTCTTTCCAGAAAGGTTGTACTAGTTTGCAGTCCCACCAGCAATATAGCAGTGTTCCCTTCTCTCCCCATCCACGCCAGCATCTGCAGTTTTGAGATTTTGTGACATAGACCATTCTCATTGGGGTTAAATGGTATCTCAGGGTGGTTTTGATTTGCATTTTTCTTATAGGGATGATGAACATTTTTTCATATGTTTGTTAGCCATTCATCTGTCTTCTTTAGAGAAGGTTCTATTCATGTCTCTTGTCCATTGATATGCAGGATTGTTGGCTTTTTTCATGTGGATTAATTTCTCTATAGATCCTAGTTATCAAGCTTTTGTCTGATTCAAAATATGCGAATATCCTTTCCCATTGTATAGGTTGTCTCTTTGCTTTGGTGGTTGTCTCCTTAGCTGTACAGAAGCTTTCCAGTTTAATTAGGTCCCATTTGTTTATTTTTGTTGTTACAATTGCCATGGCAGTCTTCTTCATGAAGTCTTTCCCCAGGCCAATATATTCCAGTGTTTGTCCTATGCTTTCTTTGAGGATTTTTATTGTTTCATGCCTTAAATGTAAGTTCTTTATCCATCTTGAATCAATTTTTGTGAGTGGGGAAAGGTGTGGGTCCAGTGTCAGTCTTTTACATGTGGATATCCAGTTCTCCCAACACCATTTGTTGAATAGGGAGTCCTTCCCCCAAGGTATGTTCTTGTTTGGTTTATCAAAGATTAGGTGGTTGTAAGATGTTAGTTTCATTTCTTGGTTTTCTATTCGATTCCAAGTGTCTGCGTCTCTATTTTTGTGCCAATACCATGCTGTCTTGACCACTCCGGTTTTGTAGTACAGACTAAAATCTGGTATGCTGATGCCCCTAGCTTTATTTTTATTACTAAGAACTGCCTTAGCTATATGGTTTTTTTTCTGGATCCATACAAAACGGCAGTTCTATTTTTAATTTCTTTGGAAACCTGCATGCTATTTCTCTTTTTTGACAGAGTGTCACTACTATGTCACCCTTAGTAGAGTGCTGTGGCTTCACAGCTCACAGCAATCTCATACTCTTGGGCTTAAGTGATTCTCTTGCCTCAGCCTCCCAAGTAGCTGGGACTACAGGTGCCCACCACAATGCCTGGCTATTTTGTTTGTTGTTGCAGTTGTCATTGTTGTTTAGCTGGCCTGGGCCAGGTTTGAACCCACTAGCCTCAGTGTATGTGGCTGGTGCCTTAACCACTAAACTACGGGCACCAAGCCATCATCCTGCTTTCCATAATGGCTGCACAGACAGTGGGTTCCCTTTCTCCACATTCTTGCCAACACTGTTATCTTCTGATAATAACCATCCTGACAGATGTAAGGTGGTAACTTACTGTGGTTTTAGTTTTCATTGCCCTGGTGACTACTGATGTTGAGCACCTTTTCATGTTTAACATGTCTTCTTTGGACATGATGTCTCTTTGTGTCTATAAACACATTCTTAAGCATCCCTGTTTTTCATCATCACTAAATAGGATAGTTTTTTTTTTTTCAGACAGTCTCACTTTATCATCCTCAGTAGAGTGCCATAGCATCACAGCTCACAGCAACCTCCAGCTCTTGGCCAAATTAACTTTAGAATCAACATTTTTCCAAATTAATTTCAAAATCCTAATACGATTTTGATTTTTATTAGAATTATAGATTACTTTGGTAAGGATTACTTTACAAGACTGCATTTTTCTAAAAAATAGATTTCAATTTTTATGGGTTTAGTAGATATAATTGAATTTCTTATACATTTTTGTTTTTTTTTTTTTGTTCCTGTTACCTGTGTCCTAAGAATGTTGTATTTTCATTCCATTCGAGGTAGTTTTCATTTGTCTTGAGACTTCTTTGACTCGTGGATAATTTAGAAGTGTTTGTAAATTTTGCTGTTGCCTTTATTTCTAGCTGATACTAATCAGAGAATACCCTCTTTGATTCCAATTCTTTTTTTTTTTAATTAATTTTTTTTCTGTCAAAGCAGGAACTCAACTTTATTGTGTCAAGCAGCTGCTTATATAGAGTGTGGGGAAGGGGTGGGGAAAGGAGGCGGGGGATGAAGGGTGTGACAGGGTTGGGCCAATGGCATGGTACCACGTTGGCTGTATCTAGGTAGAGGTAGTTTCATGCCGGGCCTTGCTGAGTCATTGCTACGCAGAAGTAGATCGATGGATCTACTTCTAGTCAGGCTCGGGGAGTTGCACTAGGCCTCAGGCACATGGCAGGGCCCAACAATTCCCTCTTTTGTTTTTTGTATGGTGGAAAAACATAGCCCCTGTCTTAGGTTGCCTGCTCTTGCAGTTTCAGTCTTACCCGTCATGGGGATACAAACATCAA